>JADNYI010000391.1:0-30020 GCA_015501065.1 Infundibulicybe gibba | reverse complement strand
AGAAATGTTCATAGCATTGAGGCTGTATTGTCTCCAATCAGTGTGGTGTCTACACTCACCTCTGGTGTGGGTGCATCTCTGGCTGATTTGAGTGATATTGGAGAGTTCCTGAATGGACCATTTCCCAGAAATGGAACCTAGAGTGTGTGAGAAGCTTCAAGGAAAGGCTGCTGGCTTGTTCATCTGGGCTAAGACTGCTGTGAAATTCCTCAATGAGGGTCTTTATGAGAATCGCTTGACACAGATCTTGTCATCATCAAATCCCATTGGTGGGATTAATGATCTGTACTCCAAAGTCTTTCTGGGAGCTTTGGAAAATGTACATTAGCTGAGCTTGATCAAATCAAGCAGGTGCTTTCTATTCTCATCCTGTCTGAAGTTCCTCTTGACAAGCAGAGTATTGGTCAGTTTTCTGGCATAATTCCAAAACATTGGAAGACATTTTTGCAGAAATTGAGACCATTTTGACCTGGGGAGGAGACAAGCCCATGGTTTCTCATTTGTCATTTGTGGAATACCTCTTGGACACCAATAATCATGGGACTTTCATATTGACTCCAATGTGTATAGTGGTAGATTTGCAGGTGAATGCTTGAGAATCATGGTTGAAGGGCTCAAATTCAATATTTGTTGTGTGCCTACATCACACAAGGCCAACAGAGAGATAGAGAATATTGATGAATTGAGTCAAGGGCAATATCTCTGTGGCATTGGGATATGCATGTCAATTTTGGGCTAGGCACTAAGCAATTCAAATGTCATGACAGTGGAAATGTCTCAGAATATGAGGGATTTGTTTTATATTCATTTTTTACATTGGTTGAGGTTTTGAGCCTGGTTGAAATGTGGAATCAATGTTCCCTGCCTTGTCAGCAGTAATCAAGAAGCTACAAGTGACCAAGGACTTGTTTCATTTGTGGTGGATTGTGAGAAATTTGTCCAGGATATTTAGGCCAGCAATTCAGAGAAGTGTCCCACATATCTACTTGTCAGGAGTGGGCTTTTCCCCAAGTGGTACTTTATTTGCACAACAATATAAGAAAAGCTTTCCAAGGCTCCTTGAAGTGACAGGTGGACCAGTTCAATGGACTGAGTCTCACATGTCTTGTACAGATGAAATATATTCAATTGCTTATTCTCCTGATGGGAAGCACATTGCCTCAGGATCAGGTGACAGGAGTGTGAGGGTGTGGGATGCAGCCACTGGCAGGCAGATTGCCTCACTGAATGGACATGGTGATACTGTCTACTCAGTGGTCTATTCCCCTGATGGCAATCACATTGCCTCAGGATCAGTTGACAGGAGTGTGAGGGTGTGGGATGCAGCCACTGGCAGGGAGATTGCCTCACTGAGGGGACATGGCATACTGTCTCCTCAGTTGCCTATTCCCCTGATGGCAATCACATTGCCTCAGGATCAAGGACAGAAGTGTGAGGGTGTGGGATGCAGCCACTGGCAGGCAGATTGCCTCACTGAATGGCCATGGTGATGCTGTCAGGTCAGTGGCCTATTCCCCTGATGGCAATTGCATTGCCTCAGGATCAGGTGACAGGAGTGTGAGGGTGTGGGATGCAGTCACTGGCAGGGAGATTGCCTCACTGAGGGGACATGGCAATGCTGTCTACTCAGTGGCCTATTCCCCTGATGGCAATCACATTGCCTCAGGATCACTTGACAGGAGTGTGAGGGTGTGGGATGCAGTCACTGGCAGGGAGATTGCCTCACTGAATGGACATGGCAATGCTGTCTGCTCAGTGGCCTATTCCCCTGATGGCAATCACATTGCCTCAGGATCAGGTGACAGGAGTGTGAGGGTGTGGGATGCAGCCACTGGCAGGCAGATTGCCTCACTGAATGGACATGGCAATACTGTCTGCTCAGTGGCCTATTCCCCTGATGGCAATCACATTGCCTCAGGGTCAGTTGACAGAAGTGTGAGGGTGTGGGATGCAGCCACTGGCAGGGAGATTGCCTCACTGAATGGACATGGCAATGCTGTCTCCTCAGTGGCCTATTCCCCTGATGACAATCACATTGCCTCAGGATCAGAGGACAGGAGTGTGAGGGTGTGGGATGCAGCCACTGGCAGGCAGATTGCCTCACTGAGGGGACATGGCAATACTGTCTCCTCAGTGGCCTATTCCCCTGATGGCAATCACATTGCCTCAGGATCACTTGACAGGAGTGTGAGGGTGTGGGATGCAGCCACTGGCAGGCAGATTGCCTCACTGAGGGGACATGGCAATGATGTCTCCTCAGTGGCCTATTCCCCTGATGGCAATCACATTGCCTCAGGATCACTTGACAGGAGTGTGAGGGTGTGGGATGCAGCCACTGGCAGGCAGATTGCCTCACTGAGGGGACATGGCAATGCTGTCTCCTCAGTGGCCTATTCCCCTGATGGCAATCACATTGCCTCAGGATCCGAGGACAGGAGTGTGAGGGTGTGGGATGCAGCCACTGGCAGGGAGATTGCCTCACTGAATGGACATGGCAATGCTGTCTGGTCAGTGGCCTATTCCCCTGATGGCAATTGCATTGCCTCAGGATCAGCTGACAGGAGTGTGAGGGTGTGGGATGCAGTCACTGGCAGGGAGATTGCATCACTGAATGGACATGGCAATACTGTCTGCTCAGTGGCCTATTCCCCTGATGGCAATCACATTGCCTCAGGATCAATTGACAGAAGTGTGAGAATTTGGAATAAATCCAATTATCCTTCACAGACCACATGTTCCTTGTGTTATTCACCTACTTTGGCTGTTAGATCAGATTCCTGGGTATATGAATCTGCACCCCAGAATGGCCTCTTTCTTTGGGTTCCACCATTTTTGTCTATTCTTCACACTGCTCCTCAGCTTATCATTTCACAATCCCCTCAAGCTGACATTGTATTACATAATATGGTACATGGATCTGAGTGGGCCAACATAACCAAAACTCAACTTGCTACTTAGGTATACTCTAATTTGATAACTGTTCTTTTTTTGGAATATTATAATGTATAGTATGGTAGATTGTTAGACAGTTTGTAGATATTTGTTACATCCTGCTAATGCAAGTCAATAAGTTGACAGTAACACCTGAGACAGCAGGGTATATCAAAATCAGAAATAGGGTTTAAAATAGTCATCAATTAGTTACAATTAGCAAAATCCCTATTATAGTAGTAAATATTGATCACAATACTTTGAGCATTACACTGTACGATCCCAAAACACTACCCATGGGAACGGAAAATAATTCTGGATCCAACACCAGAGGAGGACCCAGATACGGAGGAAAACGCTCCGAAAACGAACCAATCAAATGTATCCACGTCTGATGAAGAAGGGGAAGACCTGGAGCGCATAAGCACTCCAGAACACGAAACACCGAACGAAGAGCATTTAAGAAAACAGAGAAATGCGGAACGAGAAGTCAAGAAGGCAAGGCTCATGGGAGAAGGGAAACAAAAACGCGAGAAATACGAGAACTCGCGACCAGGATGAATTCCTGACACCATAGGCGTCATTAAAAATAACACCAACGGGCAATTCAAACAAGACAACTGGCTACGGTGATAAGCATGGTTTAGGTTAGCATCGGTTCGCATTCATTTCATATCTATTTCGCATACATACAGACATTCATAGCTAATCTACTTACTTACCTTCGCATCGCGCGACTAATGCGCGACCACTGATCGCTTCGTACGCGTGGAGATCGCGCTTTCGATGCGATTCAGATCGCATCTTTACCATAGTGATCGCATAGTTTCCCATTATCTTACGGACTATCTTACATTACATACATACTGGCCTCATGCCCGCGTAGCTCCGATTTATATAGAGTCGCATATAGCTCGCATAATACAACTTCCCCTTCGCATTAGAGCACTCAAGTCTCGCGTTCATTCTCTTAGCTTGCGAAGATCTCCACATTCCTTGGAGATCAGGCCTTCACTGCACTAAAGACACCCGCTCGCAAACTGCGAAGCACTTGGTTTGTTGGTTTGCCCCACAGGCCGCAGTGTCCTATCAACGGGGATCATCAGATCCTGAATTCTACTATTCAAAAATATCCAACACAGTATATGTTGGACCACAAGCCCAAGTAGCAGCCACAAGCGAGGGACTCAGAGTACCCTTGCAACACATACCGACAATGGCAGTATATTATAAAGCACTCAGAGGGTTCCCAATGAACCCTCAACAAGTAAAAGACGTCCTCAAATTGATACAGGAGACCAAAGTGTCTCCAAAAGAGAGAGTAGAGGCGTTCAGACTGATATGGGAATTCAGGCAAATCACATATGCCTTCCTACCAAGCCAATGGGATCTAGCAATGCACAAAGTGCTTGAGGATTACCCATATCAACAAGTAAAGGAAATGATCACGAACTACAGGTTCTGTGACCATTACACAGAGAAGTTTGAGCCATTTGGCTCAGAAGACACATATAAAAAAGATAACTTCGGCCAAACCAAGGCCGGGGTAACCCAACTCCATGAGGATCAAACCCTCAACGTAGACATGTGGGCGGAATACATTATACACCATTGGTGCCCAGGGGGCGACAACCCGCTCAATGGAGCAGTGCTAAACTGCACATACCACACCAACCGCCAAAGCATATTCGGCTATCTCATAGCAAAGGCCCTAGGCCCTTGAACATTAGAAAAGAACAGCAACAGCATGATACCAAAGGCACATTTCATGCAACAATATGCAATACTTGTGGCAAAACCACAGGCCTATCGTGAGGCCATTACCCAGTGGGAACAGGAAATGGGGAACAAGTTTTCCCCAATAAACCTAATACCAAGCAGTGTAACACTTAAATGAATTCCCATGGAGCAATGCTCCACAAACATAACACAGGATGACATAGTTCATCTACTCATAGAAAACCAGATACCACCAGTGTGGATAGACCACGCCTATACATTCGGCATATACTAGATCATCAGATCTGGAACACACTGAACAAAGAAGCATATATTGAAGCAGACAACGAATGACTTTGTCGTCTGGCAGAACATGGTCTGCCACCACCAATACGAGCTTGGGATGGATGGTACATCCCAACTGAAGAAGATAAAATCCAAATTTGTTACCTGATAAGGGACAAAAGAAAAAATAAAAACATACAAAGCCTGGAGAGCAACAAATGGCTCTTCATTGGGGAGGAGGTACACCCAATATACCTCCGAAGCCACAGTGCCGAGAGTACTGACTACTTATACGAAATGGAGCAACAACGGATTGACGCTCTAAGACATGCCAAACAAGCTGTCGGCGAGAACCCAAACGATCCAGAAGGAGTACCAAACACGACTAACATCGCGTTGATAAGCAAGCTTATCGTTTAGGGGTTCACATCTCACATCTCCTACTGATATTGGGCGCATCAGGCGCATTCGTCGCACTCTTACAGTACAGATCGCACCCATTCCGCTCCGAACGCGTCGAGATCGCGCTTCGATTCCGGTTCTGGCCGTATCTTCCGCATTTCTCTCGCATTGTTCCTCATCGGTCCGCAGCCACATTACATAGTATTACCTACATTCTACTATACCTCATGGCCGTTTAGCTCCGATATATAGAGACCTCAGTAGACACCTAGAATAATAAGCTTTTAGCTCGCATTTCAGTCGCGCATTGGCGCGTCCTCTCTCTTCTATAGGGCTGTGCCCTCACATTGAAGTCATGATTCTTGGGCTAGGCACCTCTTGCTAAACAGACACCCACTTGCAAACTGCGAAACACACAGGTTAGGTTTGGTTTTGCCACCTGGCCGCAGTGTCACATCAGCGTCAGGGACAACTAATGTCATGCCAGGTACAACTGAAGACAACAGGATGATGGAGGATACAGAGGGGAACCCTCCCAGCACTGAACCCTCAGAACTACACTGTTCCGAGGAAGTGTCCCCAAACGCTGGGGACGAACCGATTGCGATGACCAGTAGCAAAGGGTCATGAACCCTATGCAAGGACACCATGGAGTACCAAGTACTCCACAAGGATAAAATGGAGTACAAGGTACTCCACACGACAAAAGATCGAAACACAGGGCACCACGCAAACATGACTGTGGAGTACTAGGTACTCCACCCGAGGACCGCGAACACACCCAAAAAGCAGAAAGGGGGTGGGATCCGAAGATCCCACCCACACATTTACCATCATTTCTACTTTCCTACTCTACATATTAATTATTGTACCCAAGGGAGAGATTGCCGTTAGCAATCTGGAGGGGGGATATGTAATGGACATATTTGCTAGTATTTACCTACACCTTTACCTGGGTGACTTCTTAAGTTCTTAAGAAGTCACCCATGACTTGTAATGCCAAGCTCATTTTTACACCATAATACTGCGTTACCAATAGATTTGGTCAAACATAGTCCTACACAGTAAGCTTGAGTCTTTGTAACAGCATCAGCTGTTACACTTCCATTCGTGGTAAAGTGGCACAGGTTGTTGTAGCCCCAGATTAGATCCAACTTGGTGAAAAAATTTGCATCTTTCAGTTTGTCAATGATGTTGTTAATCAGAGGTAAGGGGAATTTGTCCTTAATTGTCCACTTGTTTAGCTCCTGATAGTCCTGTACTAATCATTTGGATCCATCTTTTTTGTTGATGAAGAAGCATGGTGACATGTATGGGCTCTTGGACAGTACTATTTGTTCCGAAGCTAAGTTCTCTTCTAGGAATTTGTCCATTTCTTCCATTTCTGCTGCCATCATTGGGTACAGTTTGGCTGCTAATTGTCTGGTGTGTTGGGTTTCAGGTTGATTTTGTGGTCATGTTTCCTGTACGGTGGAAGCATGTCAAAGGTCTTCGAAGCATCTATGAATGATGGTATCAGTCAAGTGACTGATGGGTGATGAATGAGAAGCAATGAATTGTAACATTGTGACTCACAAGTATGAGGATCCCAAAACCAATACTCAGACTCACGTGAGTATTTGAGCTGTGAGTACTTGGATCCACAAGTCACTTACTTGCGAGTATTCCCACGGGTCTACTTATGGGTACCCGTGAGTAACTCGGACTTGTGACATGCCTTAGTCTGGAGCAAAAGCAGATCTAAAACGACCTGGGAATGCTGGTGGGCGCATTTGGGTGTGTTGGGTAGGATTTCCTGTGCCTGGGGACAGGGTGAGGCGCGGGTCAGCCTCCCAGTCGAGGTCCCTTGAGCACACAGCACAGGGCCTTGTTTAGGCGGCAACATCAGGAAAAGCTGCCAACTGCTATAGACCCCCTATTAGATACATAGACATACATAGACATGTGCAAAACTTTATAGTTGCCATAGACATATGTAGACAATGCAGCATGTATGTGTAGACCACCATAGACCTTCATAGACATGTAGTGTGTCAATGTAGACACATGTAGACCCACCACATATCTCTGTAGCCTATAGTAGTTGACATGTGGATCAATGTAGATTTCGTAGACATATCAGCCTGCTAGAGAGACTGTATACCTATGTAGATACACCCCCCAAACCCCCTTGCCGAATATTGGCGGAAAACGCAGCACAAAACTTGTTTAAAATTTACACTAAATATATGTATATGGTATGTTTACACTGAGAAAGGTATACTCATAACGGATACTGTGCACCGCGGCGTCCAATGCCGCTCTCAACCCACAAGCCCCGATTCTGCCTTGCAAAATCGTTGTGCACGTCAACTGACATGGCTAACAATCTTGCGAGGGTGCAGGGGGGTAGGTGAGGCAGAGCGAAATGACCCACCTCCAAGTCTTCTGCCAACGAGAGGGGGGATGGGCGTATGGGCAGACCGTGAGCGGGAGTGTACGGGCATGCGGGAAGATGAGGAGATGAGGCGGTGGGCATGAAGGCGCGATGTGAGAGGGAGGAGGTGGGCGGTGGGCGGACACTAGGTGGATCCGGCTGCGATGATGCAAGTGTGCGGGGGAGTGCATGCACGATTATCTTATGTCCGTGTTGACGGACAGCATGCGGGTGTATGGGTAGACCATAGGGGCTCACCTTGAAGACCCCCAATTGTGTAATGCTTGAGAACTGCTATACTCGCGACGGGCGCGCACACGCCGCATGCATAGATTGAGCATCCAATGATACCCAATGCGGCTTTGGTGATGCGAACGTGCAGGTAGGGTACGTGGGTGTGCATATGCAGATGGGGTGGGCACTATCCTGTGTCTGTGAGACGGACAGCGTGCGGACTATGGGTGGAGGAACTCAGCAATTCGCGCATCGTCATTGTAGTTTGAGTGAACGCGGTGTTGTTCGCTGCTGTTAAAACTTGAGCTTGAGGATGAAGTTGAAGCAATGAAGAGAGCCGCTTACCCAGAGGCTTGGAGCAATAGATCATGAAAATTAACAGTATGCACAAGAGGGCATACGGCGACGTGGGTGTAAGATGCCATGCGAGGCAGCGGTGATATGCTGCGAGGCTTGTGGCCAAAACCAACCACAAAACCAACACAGAACACAAGTACCTAGATAAGGTCTTGTGGAATGCGAGTGTTGTCCGAAGTCAGAGAGACTTCCTAGCCCAACTGTGGCAAGATCAATGCGAGGGCTCTGCCCTAAAGGAGTGTTGCATGCGAAGCATGCGAAGCATGCGAAGCATGCGAAATGAGAACTGAGAGGTGAAGACTTTTCTTGTTGATCATGGTAGCTACCGAGCTCTCTAAATATCGGAGCTAAACGGCCATGAGGTACAGTAAATAGGTAAGTAAACTATGTAATGGAATGCGATCCGAGCGGGGAGTGATGCGATAAGGATGCGAAGACTACCACTAGAATCGGAATTGAGACGCGATCTCGACGCGTTCGGAGCGGAATGGGTGCGATCAGTGCTGTACGAATGTGATATGTGCGCCTAAAGCGCCCAATATCAGTATGAGATGTGAGCTGCGAACCCATAAGCGCGCGGCGCGCTTATCAGCGGGAGCACGTTCAAGCTGTTGCCACAGATGATGTGGACTTGTCAGATTTTTTTGCAGAGCCGTGACGAAAAGTGACAAATTGTCACTCACACAACACAATTTTCAACGTTCAACGTTCAACACTGACGTTTGAATGTTTAACATGGGTATACTCAAAGGTATGCTCCTGCCCACACCTGCGTACCTACTAACATCCATACAGATGGGCCTTATCACTCCACACGACCCGGGTCCCAAAAACTCCCGGTCTTGCACCGGCACACACTCTACCCGCTCTTCATCCCTCCTATGTCTTCCCTTTGCTGCTGCATCCGCAACAGCTGATGCGTAACCTGCTCCCGCCACGCACAAGCCCAACATGTCAGATCAGGATCAGGTTGCCATCCCTACAGGATGGGACGGCTGGGGAGTGCAATGAGTCCGAAGGGTGTTGTGGTATACTACCGGTGCGTTTTCTATCTCTGCCACATCCGTCTGACACTGAACCCAATATTCAATATTAAGTGAAGTCGAGGACAAAATGCAACTGGCATGCGCAACTGCCGCGAACGACCTAGCAGCACACTCCGTGGCGCCACCGACACAGTCCCCTGGCAACTGAACGGCAATTCACAGCTGGACGTCATTTCATTGCGGCTGACTGTAACTGTATGTTTCAGATCTTTTTTTCTGTATCCTAATGCTCACCCTCACCACAAGTAGCATAGTTCATCAGCAATCGCCTACAATATGCGACTCAGCCACCCCCACCAAACGGCGTTGGCGCGAGCACAAGGTGCATGCGGGAGTTATAGGTGCTTGGCTCGAACACACGCACGCCTGCGCATACTCAGCCCCCCTCTAGCTCCTCAATGCTGCGCCCCCAAGCTCAAGCCTCGGCCGCATGCGGTGGCAGTCCGTGCTTGTCTGCACATGTATGATATCATTGCCATATGTATTTAGATACTGTTGTATATAGCTAAATTCTATCTATTTTACCTGCTCAAACCCCCTTGGTGCATTGATTAAAAGCAGCTGTATTATTTATTACAATGTTATGGGTATCTACAGTGGTCTATGTAGACTACAGTGTCTATAGGTCTATGATAGTTGCTGAAGTCTACAGTGTCTACATATTGGAGCAGGGCGCGGCAGCGCCCGGCTCCAGGTGATCACGTGACCGTACCTCACTAGAGTAGCTAGCATGCATGTACATAGGCATTAGAGCATCCACGACGACATTGTTCGACGCATTCGCAGCACTCGGCGTGATTCCGCTCGGAGAGTGCCTCAGGAGATCCGCCGTGTGCATCTGGTGATGAGAGCGCGATTCGGCCTTTAACACACTGCTTTCACAGTGTTGAGCCTCGAAATTCTCTTTTTTTTCTGTTGTGCACTGCCTAGGGCCTGCTCGCCCTGCCTCATAGTATCTCGTCTGCACCCACACCGTCGTCTCGTTCTCCAGCCTCACTTGCCTGCCACCCACACCATTCCAGCCGCCCTGCATCGTCTCGTTTTCCACACTCTGCTTGCCCCCCGTTTTAGCCCAGCCCCCGCACCGTTCCGTTCAACCGTATCACCCGCAACCCGTTTCAGTACTGTTCCCGCATTGTCTCGTTCACCCCGCTTCCGCACCTCCCATTATTGATCCGCCCTTCACGTCACCCCGCCTCTCACGTCATCCCGCCATCAGCTTCTCACGTCAAGATATGCCTGGGCCCGGCAACAAGCAAAAGAACCCGAAAAAGAAAACCTCAATCATGTCAGTCCTGGAACCACTGGCACTCCCGCCTGATGACCTGGAATCACATCCAGACCTGCCTGAACTTCAAGCACTAGTGTCCAACTTAAGCCCTGGGCTGCTACGACTTCTATCCCGCGATGCATACGAGGCCGGCTACAATCATGGCTGTAAGAGCAGCACTTCATACAAGAGCGGCTGGGACAAAGGCTACGAAGATGGTCTCCTTGATGCCGAAAGTCGAGCACGCCGCCGCAAATTCAGCAAGGAGGTTCAATCAGAACCACAAGCCGAAATTGAGAAAACCAAATGCATTAATACTCATACTGGCACCCAAACAGACGCACCTACCATCATCCGAACTCGCGAAGCTTCATCGCAGGCCAATGCGGTCACCCTCAGCACTGCATCACAAGCTAGCCCCACCTACCTCAACGCAACATTGCAAACTACACCAGATATCCGCGATGCGATGATCCAGACGCAAGCAATAACACTCAGTCTGCCACAGCCCGCTGCAACATTGATGTACAAGCCCGGATTGACGAAAACTGGCAAGACATCATCGCAAACGAAGCCACACCTATACGAGGCAGCTTTGCAGACGAACGAAGCGCCACCAACACCCCCACCCCATTCATGTTCAGCGCCCCCGAGTAGCTGTACCAGTCGAGCAGAAAATGGTGAGCCCGCTCCGAAAACCCCAAACACCCAGCCGCAGACACCCCCAATCACCTGTGACACGTCATCGCAACCCGCAGCGCCTGCACGCGAGTTAGAGCCACCACACATGACGCCGGAAACCTGCGAAGCACCGCAACCAATGGAACTGGGCATGAACGACATGAGTACCCAAACCAACGTGGTCCCGCCATCACCCCCATTCGACCCAGATCCCAAGAGCCACGCTAACTGGGCTGACGACGTCGAGCTCGTCTCGAAAATCGCAGACACCCCCAGACCGCCATCAAGACCTGCTCGCGACCTCTCGGCACTCTGCCCCAGCTCACGCGAAACCATCTGGACCCCACAAAGGCGCCGAATGAGGCGACAGCGCCCTCGCACTGGCCGAACCAGACGCGGACTTACTCACCCTACCCCGCCTGCGCTCCTCGAGGCAACAGACTCGGCACTTGGGCCGATTTTCACGCGCAAGCACCCAACCGGCATCGCTTACGGGAAACCGGTTGTCATAACCGCGTTTGGAGCCCCAACCCCACTACCTCTGCATCTCACACCGCCACCCTCAGCCCTGCTGCCTCCTCATCCCGCACCGCCGTCCCCAGTCCTACCACTTCCGCATCTCGCATCACCACCCTCGGTTCCACTGCCTCCGCATCTCGCACCGCCGTCCCCGGCCTCATTGCCTCCGCCGTGTCCTACACCATCGCACTCGAGCGGCCTTGACTGGGAGTCCGATCCGCGCCTCGTCCACTTAAGCAACGCCTTGCGAGCGTTAGGGTGGATTAGGCCCCCGAACGATCTCCCCCGAGGCTGATCATTTTCATTTTCTGTTCTTCTCATTTACTATACAATCCTCTACCTTACTCTGTTTTGTTTAGTTTTTGCTCATGTGTTCTCGTTTTTGCTTAGTACGTCCCGCTCTTCGTTTCCCCTCCCTCTGTTCTCGTTCTCCAACAGCGATGAGGACATCGCTATGTTTGAGAGGGGCAGATGGAGCAGGGCGCGGCAGCGCCCGGCTCCAGGTGATCACGTGACCGTACCTCACTAGAGTAGCTAGCATGCATGTACATAGGCATTAGAGCATCCACGACGACATTGTTCGACGCATTCGCAGCACTTGGCGTGATTCCGCTCGGAGAGCGCCTCAGGAGATCCGCCGTGTGCAATATACATCAGAGTTGTCTATAGTGTCTACACAGATATTGCTGAGGTCTATGATGGTCTATGGGAGGTCTATATAGTGCACTGTGGGGTCTATATAAATGGGTAGATGTCTACAGGTCTATACATGCTACCTGGTCTACATATACCTACCGTAGACCTGTCAGTTTTTCCTGATGAAGACCATAGGTCGCAGACATGGTGGGGCTGAGGATGGTAATGCAGGGTGCACACTGGGGATAGCAGTACTGAGCGTGGAGGTGGTGGGATGGGGCTCTGAGCATGGTGATAACCACTAGTGTGCCATACACCATCCAATGTGGCATGCTGAGGGGTTGTGTATGGATGTTGGAGATGGTCTGGGGGCGCCCAAAGTCCTGATGGCTGACTCAATGTTGTTAGCCCAATTGGTCTGGCTTTTGGGGGAATCCTGGCCAGGTAGGGGCCATGAGGAACCCATGTCGATGGGGGTTTGTGTTGTGCAAGCTCGGCTCTGTTTGTAACAGGCAGATTGCAGTCACCGCCTGTGGTTGGCCTGGTCCACATGTAGGCACCATGGTGAACAGTTTATGGCAGCGTGTTGCAGGAGGGTGTCCAAGACACTAGTGGTTGAGCATCAGGGAGTTCTGGGGCGTGCTTGTCATTTTGTAATTAACCTGTGCAGCTGCTAGAGGGTGCTGAATGCGGGCGGTATAGGGTGGTAGTGGGTGGTAGTGGGTCTTTGTAAATATGTGGGGCTGTCTTGTGTGACTGCTGCGACTTCATCTGATATTGCGTCTTGCTAGTTTCCGCTGATCGTTTGCATGCAGGCATTGTGGCAAGCTGTGGTAGGCTGCACGCGGCTGCTTGTGAGGCTGGCTCCAGAGACAAGAAAAGAAAGAAAATATTTTGAAGTTCTTACTTGTCTTGACCAGTAGATTCACCAGCCGTGCATGTCCCTCAGGTGTCACATGGTTCTTCTGCAAGATCATCCTTGAGCTGAGGGTTGTTGAGCTGTATCAATCCAGCTCAGTCAGTGATATGGTGTCTTGAGCAGGATGAATGATGTATGTGTTCTGGATCCCTTCTGCCCCCTTAACATATCCTTGGAACCAGATCCGGTACAGGTCAATCTTGGTGACATTTGATTGCTTCTGCACCAGGGTGAACACCCTGGCAATCAGTGCCTTCATCAGCTCATCAGCTTCTGCTCAAGTCAATCCGGGCGTGACCAGAATCACATTTCCGAACCCCGGCTGGATCGAACGTGAGTATCAGTTGGCATACCACAACGCTCTTAGCTCACCGTCATGTAGCCGCCCCACCCTGTTCGGTGAATGTTGTTAGGAAGGACTTGTACTCGTTGTCACTGATGGAGATGCATGATGATGAGGTCAATGGCTTGTGACAGTGGGGATGCAGAACATGATGGTGGGTGCAACGGCTGTGTCCTCTGGATTTGCAAAGGCGGTAGGGTGATGGGTGACGCAGATGGGTCAGTGGTAAAGGGAATTGCCAAAACTCAGCTCCCAGCAATCACTGTGAGCTTAGAGCTTAAATTCCTCAGGTGGTAATATACTGAGTCATCAAAAATATACATTTTTGGACTCAGAACCCTCAGACCATTGTCATGCATCATTGCCCACTTGCTTTTCATTGAGCATGCCAAAAGATGTTGACGCCAACAATAGCCATTTATTATATTCTGAATATACCCCTGACTAATACCCAAAATGGACACTTCTGATTGGCTCTCAAGTGGATATGTAGCAGGGATATATTCAAAATATACAATTGACTACCTTCGCATCGCACGACTAATGCGCGACCACTGATCACTTCGTACACGTGGAGATTGTGCTTTCGATGCAATCCAGATCGCATCTTTACCATAGTGATCACATAGTTTCCCATTATCTTACAGATTATCTTACATTACATACATACTACCTCATGCCTGCGTAGCTCCGATTTATATAGAGTCGCACATAGCATGCATAATACAACTCCCCCTTCGCATTAGAGCTCTCGAGTCTCGCGTTCATTCCCTTAGCTTGCGAAGATCTCCACAGTTCTTGGAGATCAAGCCTTCACTGCACTAAAGACACCCACTCGCAAACTGCGAAGCACTTGGTTTGTTGGTTTGCCCCACAGGCCGCAGTGTCCTATCACCGGTTGGCTCTGTCGTTTGGGACCTTAGGTCCCAGTCCTCGAGGGGCTGCTACTTCGCTATATGGGAGAGGTAATTCTCTCCTTGGGGTATTGTCTGAGTGTGACGAGGTAACCCTCATCATTGATGGTCCAGCAATTGGTTGCTGGTGTTGTGGTGGTGGTTGAGACCTAGGTCTCATTTGTGGTAGAGGGAGGATCTCCCTCTTTGATGATGTCTCGCAACTCTTCTTTGCACAGCATATGTTGTTCTCGCCCATTGGTGGGGAGATCTGTTGTTTTGCGAGGGCCGTTGTCAGCTGGCCCTCTAGATTTTTCTTGGAGCGAGTCCAATGCTCCCTCTCCAATTCCAGTCTTTCTCTTTCTTGTCTCTCACTTGCCACAATGTCGACGAGTTTTGAGACCACATATTGGGCAGTGGGGTCCTTTAAGAACCCCATGAAGCTTGAATCGATTCCAAGCGACTCTAGTTGTGCTTGGATGAACTCAATTCCCTTGTTCTCACTCTCAGGTTCTTTGTCCTGAGCCTTCTGCTTATTCTTTGTTTGAGGTTGAGCCTCATATTGTTCTTCGCACGAGCTGCGCCACTCAGTGCGTGGGCCTTGTTGAGTTTTGGCACGAGTTTCTCTCTCATGCCGGCCACGTGGTTGCATGTGTGGACCCCTTTGGAGTCCTGGTGGCACCATGTATTGCGGTCTTTGTTGAAAGATGCGCATGTTGTGTTGCCTTTCCAGTTCAGCGTGGGGTGGTGGTTGAGGGAGATCATTGATCTCCATCCTATCTTCGTCGTACGTGAGTTTGTCAGGGGTCATAGCCCCTGCCCACCCTGAAGTATAGAGGGGTGCTGCCCCCAGGTGCCTGCCCCATTGTCACTGGTAAAAGGACTCCGGGCAAGTCCTCATGGGTGGTGGCATTGTCGGTTGTGCCATTGGTCATTCGTTGATGAGCACAGTGCTGCTCGAGTGCAAGATGCACAGTGCTGCTCGAGTGCAAGATGCACAAAAACAACACAAATGCCTTCTCGGTAGCAAGTTGGTGCCCAAGGGCCAGGTCACAGCTGAAAAGCGCTAGCGCGGAGCAATCGAGAGCTCAGAACGAAACTTATAACTTTTATTGTGTGGTGTCTACCAGGGGACTATATACTAGCGAGCACGAGGTAGCAACGAGGATATGTATGTAACTGTATGTAAAACGAGTCGTGTGCGGTGAGTACTGCACCGATACTGACGCGTAAGCTACGGATCAACTCGGAATGGTCGCGCGTTCTCCACGCGTACGATGACGCTAGCGCGCGGATGCCGCGCGGCGAGTCAAGCGCTGGGCGAAGCGCGGGAGAGCGCTAATGGTACGCCGTGCGTATCATCGTATTGGGGTTCTGGTCCCCACATCAGTTCTTGTTGGTATTGGGGCTCTGGTCCCCACGTCGGATTTTGTTGGTATTGGGGCTGCGGGCCCCTGGCCGGGTTCTGTCCGTATTGAGGGTACAGTCCCTGTGGTATATATGGAGGGGGCGCTTGTCCCCCATCCCTCCTTCCTTCGGAGACAGCTCTTGGCTGTCTCTCCTCCGAGTATCCTGTTTGGCGGGAACAATTGTTCCCGCCTTGTCCTCTGGTTGATTGGTTTGCGTTGGTGTTGCGGGTGTTGTAAGACATGGTCAAGGTGTGTTTAAGGGTCGCGTTTGACAGCCCTTGCACTCAAAGTTTCGGAGATCACATGATTTCCAAATATTTTGATGCCATCACACATGATTTACCTGAGCTCAGGTTGACATAAGCAACCCTAACCCATCTTTATACCTGAGTGATGTGTCACTCATGATTTCTTTGGCAACAGCATAGGGCATTTGATGCCCTGCAATTCAAGATACTGGTCAAGCGCTTGCAGTTCTCATATGGCTCCCAAGCTCGAGTTCTTCCATTGGTGACCTCTTATCTCTTTGACAAACCATTCATGTTCATCAGTGTTCCAAAATCATAGGGTTTGGGATGAACCCTATTTGGGAATAGCGTGTCATTTGACGCGTGGTATGGTCTGATTAGTGACATGTGAAATGTTGGGTGGATTCTGCGTTGTTTCAACGCCATAGGTAGTTCCAACTTATAGGTAGATGTCTCAGGCGATGCTTGTAGTCCTACATATTTTGGGCAGAGCTTTTGCGCTCTCCCTTTCAGCAGGTTGAAGTTCTTGGTAGATACATCATCAGGAAATCTGCATCTGTAAGATTTTCAAATATTGTGTAACATATGACCAAATTGTCAACATTTCAATACTATGTTGTATTATTACAACATAGTCAAAAATCCTGTAATATTGTACAATATGTCACACCAAATTATAACATATGTAAGTTACCATTGAGATCTTATAAAATACTACAGGATGTTGTATAATTGCATGGGCACTGCATATATATTATAATTTGATATAATGTTGCATAACATGTATAAGGTACCCTTGGGGATCTTACAAAATATTACACCATGTTGCACAATTGTATAAAATCTCCAGGGTACCTTGCATGTATTGTATTCTGATATGATATTGTGTAACATACGATATGGCAAGTTGTCAACAGGTGATGAGCGCAAGGCAAAGGCATGAACCATGGGTGCATGTACGAACCCGCGCGAGAACATATTTTTCGCGCAAACCCACGGTAGCCGCGAAGGCCGCGCCCACGCTCCCCGATTTTCCTCGCGACGTCATTGCACATGTCAAATGACGCAGCAAAAAACGCCGCGAGGATGGCGGAGGCGTGTCAGACCATGGCTCACGCTCCTCGGTTTGCCTCGCAGCGTCATTGCGCATGTCAAATGACGCGGCGAAAAACGCTGCGAGGGTGGCGGAGGGCGTGTCAGGTAGACACCAGCCGTTCCGCTGGTAGCTGTGAAGGTCGCAGCCCCCACTCCCTGATTTGCCTCGCAGCTTCATTGCGCGCGTCGGGTGGCACAGCAGAGGGCGCCGCGGGGGTGGCGAAGGGCGTGTCGGGTGGACACCGGGGGTGAACGAGAGAGTGAGGTAATAGGAATGGGACGCATAATGTGAGCAACGTACCGTGTGGCCTATCGTACCGATTCATACGGCACTCTCAGATGCCCTTTCCGACACTCTCAGTTGCGGGCCTGGCGTACTGGGTAGGTGTGTTGTGCATGGACGCCGACAAGGGTGACGGTGAGTGCGAGTGCGAACAGAGATTGCCAAGATGGAGAGGTGATGAGGAACGAACGGGAAGCGGACCGGGAGTCGGAGTTATAATATTTTTTTTCAGCGCACAAGTTCAATGTTTCAGTTTCAGCATCGAACTTGTGCTCGACGTGTCGTGATGCAGGACCGATGATGGGGCCCCAGTGGGCGGCACTTGGTGAGTACTCCAACACCCCGTACTTAGATATCTCACCTCATCATTGCCCCAGAGAACCTAGCGCCCTCGGACCCTCCCTAGAACATCCGGCGCTCAATACCTCCACCGACACCTCCCAGCGCCTCCCACATCGTCGCCATCATCACTCGGATCGCTCAAAACTCACTGTAGCCTGTTAACCGGCCTTCACACTCAACAGCCGCTCTGCCGTCGACAACCTCCACCCCCTGCACACCCGCTGGATGGCCTGAGTCCTTGCGCACCCCACGCGGCACAGCACACGCATACTACCCCCTCCGCATAGGGTGGGTACATGATCAATGGGTAAGCATCTTTCCTCGTTTCGTTTCCCCCCGCTGAACACTTTCTGCAGTCGCGTTCACACAACCGAGGGCCTGGGGAACATTGTGAATGGGGCCCAGCGTGGCACAGCGGGCACTCGCGCGCGCAACCCATCCATCACTTGGTATGACCCACAAGCCTCATACTGTATGTACTCGCCCCCGACGCTTTTCACACGGCAGGTGTGCTTCACCTCCCGCCTCTTTTTCTAGTAGTATTATGTATGTACCCATAGCCTGTCACTCATCATAGTTATCACAACTTTTGTAAACTAATACTGCTATCATTATCTATGACTCAATATAATTTTAAATTCACTCTTGGTGTGGGCTTGTAAATGATTTGAACGAAAATTGACTGGAATCTGACAATATATCTACGTCTTCTCATAAAATGTTGTGAAATTATTTACTAAATTGCAAAATGTTGTGAGGATATTGAAAATTTTGATTGATGATTTTGCAATATGGGGTAACATTTTCAGAACATTGTGCAACATTTTGCAAAATATCAAGGGGATGTCGCATTCCTGACAATTTGTCAACATTTTGACAAATTGTCAACATATCATGAAATCTTGTATAATCTCAGAAAATACTCGAAAATATCACAGACACAGATTCCCTGATGATATACCAAGTCGCCTATTTTGGTATCCAATTCCAGCCTGCGTTTGCTGTTTGCCTTGCAAGCTTGCATATCCTTGTCTGTGCTTGCAGGGGTGTTGTCTCTCCCCCTTTCTGAGGATGAACTGTTGTTCATGCTCGTATTATCTTTATTGTGCCGTTCATTGGCCTCTTCCATTATGAGAGCTTTGATCTCTCTGTCTTCTTTTCTTTCTTGGAGATGTTTACTACGTCTCCGCTTGGTCTTGCGCATTGTGCATATCTCAATCACATTCTCCATGATTTCCTTGTATCGTTCTCTGGGTAGATCTTCACCCATTGGATCCATGTGTTTGTCCGCATTCACATATTCATAGGGCATGTGTATGTCCCTAATGTTATCGCTTTCATAGTAGTGTGACAAGCAGTCTGCTACTTTGTTGAGTTGTTGAGATTCAATCTCGACATATAGTCCATCCAGTGTCTTTGATGTGGGCTTAATTTTACTTGAGTTTTGAAGAATTTGAGTGCCTTGTGATCAGTTATGATGTGGACAACTTCTTGATCTGGTAAAGGCGTTATGTCCTTTATTGTGTTCTCATTCCGCTGTCATGCATCCACAACAGTACATAGTCTGCCATCCCGCTTGGGGATGCATAACATTGGTGCAGCTTGGCTCACCGATTTCAGTTTCCACCATGTCAATGTATCTGTTGACCTTTTTGTGGAACTTGTCTCATAATGAGTTTGGACATCTTGGCAGGTGGTAGTGATACCACTTGTTCTCATCAATCAGGTGAATCTCATGATTCACTTCGTGCCAAGGGGGAAGTTTATTCTTTACTCCTCCCATTATGTCCTGGTATTCATCATACCAGTGTTGCCTGAGCCGAGGATAATCATCCTCGGTTAGTGTTACGTCCTGCTAACGCAAGTCTGTGAGTTGACAGTAAAGACTCAAGACACTTAGCAAGGTCTGAGGTGCCTTCTGGGTCAGGAGGCTGTAGAGGGGGAAAGTGATAAACGATTAAACGTAGTGAATACAGGAGTATGTAGCTACGTTTATATAGGCATGGATGTAGTTCTATGACTACGCAATAATGACTGTGTCCGTGAGTATGATAGGACATATGGATTATGCTGACTGAGATAGAAGAGAAGCTGACTGAGCAGCTGAGTAATAACAATGAAGATAGCAAAGATAGAACAACAACCATGCGGTAGGAAGGTGATAAGGAGGCGCATGATGTATCATCTGCTGATGGAGCATATGGAGTATGTCAGATGATGATGTAGGAAGTAGAAGCGTCTATGAAAGATGGGATCAGTCAAGTGACTGATGAATGATGAAATAGAGAAGCAATGAATTGTAACAGTTAGGCTCTTTATTGGTGTTTTCCCTTTGTCAGGTTTCTTGGGTTTGGGATTTGGCAGATGTTCATATGCCAGCTTTAATGAGGATTGTTTCCTCATCCAATCCTTGTTCTTTTTGTTGGGTTTATATGAGTTCGTAAACTCGTATTTGTCTGATATTTCAGACAGTAGTGGGTCCCGGTATAGAGTCTCTATGACTCTTGTCTTGTCTTCCTCATATGAGCACATGGCACTCACCATTTCATTCCATTCTTTGGCATTCATGGGTTGTTACGATTCATTGCTTCTTATTCATCATTCATCAGTCACTTGACTGATACCATCATTTAACAGACGCTTCTATCCACCCATCATCATCTGACACTCTGCCATATGCTCCATCATCAGATGATGTATCATGCGCTTCCTTATCACCTTCTTACCGCATGGTTGTAGTTCTATCTTTGCTATCTCCATTGTCATTACTCAGCTGCTCAGTCAGTGCTGCTTCTTTGCTCACTCATCATACTCCATATGTCTTATCCTACTCACGGTGATAAGCGCGCCGCGCACTTATGGGTTCGCAGCTCACATCTCATACTGATATTGGGCGCTTTAGGCGCACATATCGCATTCGCACAGCACTGATCGCACCCATTCCGCTCCGAACGCGTCGAGATCGCGTCTCAATTCCGATTCTAGTGGTAGTCCTCGCATCCTTATCGCATTACTCCCCACACGGATCACATTCTATTACATAGGTTTACTTACCTATTTACTGTACCTCATGGCCGTTTAGCTCCGATATTTAGAGAGCTCGGTAGCTACCATGATCAACAAGAAAAGTCTTCACCCTTCAGTTCGCACTTCGCATGCTTCGCATGCTTCGCATGCAACACTCCTTTAGGGCAGAGCCCTCGCGTTGATCTCGCCACAGTTGGGCTATGAAGTCTCTCTGATTTCGGACAACACTCGCATCCACAAGACCTTATTTAGGTACTTGTGTTATGTGTTGGTTTTGTGGTTGGTTTTGGCCACAAGCCTCGCAGCATATCATTCTGGAGCCCACCGCGAGGGTTGACCGACAGGAACTCAAAGCCCCAGGCACTTGGACCCGTTGTCCACAACGCCACGTCGAAGAAGATACACCCAGTAATTTTGCGTCGCATTCATTCCACAGCTCACCAGGAGCTGCCCCAGATGGTCCCACACCCAGTCGCATCTCGCCGAGAGATCCCCGAGTCCATGGAGTGCTCCCATAGCGCAATGTCAGTTAGTATGATCCCCCATTGAATAGACCCCCCAGATCACATTGCATTATTACTCGCACCTCCCGTAGACCTTCCGTAGCAGTCCACAACACATTCCGCACAGTCCGAGCCCACTCCGAGTTCATGCGCACCACCTTCCTTCATTTTACATACTACAATCCCCTCATTGCATTTACGTCACTCATTTTACCTTTAGACTATCCTACGAAACTCCCGCATTCCCCGAGACCATTAGACACATGGTATTGACCCTGACTGATGCGCTCTAGGATCGCGTTGGTGCAACTCGCAGAAAGGCAGCAGCACCAAAGGTCGCCCAGTGGCACCTCCGCACTTCATCACCAGGTGGCCCCTGTTTACCGGAGTCATGGGGTGCTCTGAAGCCCTCTCGCATCACCGATAGGTCTCGCATCGCCGAGAACCCTTCAGGTGCTCTGAAACGCGCCCAGACCGCCCAGTCATTGTCCACATCACCCAGTCCTAGTCGCCTCGTCCCGCCTCCCCCGCATCCATCGCCCTTCATTTTCCATGCACCAGCACCCTCTCGCATCAGTCGCAGGTCCGCAGAATCAACGCGAAGCTCACTGTTGAGCATTTCGCATTTTTACAGGAACAGTATGACAGTCTATCCCTGATGGGACCACTATAGGAAGTACGTGCTCGGGTAGTTACCCAGCAGCTCCAGCAGTATGGCCATTGCGCCATGGCGTTCGCATTGAAGGTACGAGTTGGTCAGAGTACCAGCGCTTTCATTGCGATCACCCCATGTCATACCCCCTCCAGTAAAAACGCGACCACCTCCGCATCGCATCGCACGACTCCCGCGCCCTCCGCAGACACGATAGGACCCTACTGGACATGTCCCGAAACCCTGAAGAGCATCCGCATCCATTCCACCCCCGTAGAGTAGAAATTCCGCATAATCCCCTAGTTTAGTATCCCAGTTCGCCCCCACTCGTCCCAGTCGCATCGCAGCCATTATTCGACACTCTAGCACCACCCCGCACCGTCCCGCAGCATCAGAAGTCACGCGAAGATCAGCCATGATACACAGGACCAGTTGTCCTCACAGTACAGGTTACCCCCAGCACATTATCGACCTCGCACCTATCCCAGGCCCTTCGCGCCCATTCTAGCATGCTCCGCAGGCATGCCCCGACGTATTCGCATGGTTTGCGACCCCTGCGACGAGCCACCACGTTCCGGATAATTCCCAGTAGGATAGCTTTCATATAATCCCTTAGAATAGTATTATAGCCCCCCACGCTTGTGCTCATCAACTCGCACCACTCATACGACACTCCCCCACATTCCCGCATCATCTCGCAGTACACAGGATTTACGCGAAGGCACGAAAGAAAACAGTACAGGAGAAGCGATTTCCAGAGGAGCCAAGCCAACCCGTGGACCCCATTTTTCCTCGCACACATCAGGGACGGCCCCGAGAACACCCCAGTTGCGAAGGAGTTGCACGCACTTCATGCGACTCCTACCCTTGTTGAAGAACCCCACATATGATCTCCTCAGCCGCCCCTCTCAGCCTCGCATTTTTTCCGGACCCTTCGCACTCATTCCTACACACTCCGCAGATATGCCTGGATGGCCCCGCACTATTTCCGACCCCTCCGATGAGCCCGCGTTTATTTCCAAGCCGTATTAGTATAATTTCCCTTTAGTTACATTATTTAGCATCTCAACAGCCCCCCGGAGCCCCGCAGTGACTGGGGACAGTCACTATTTCAAGTGAGGAGGAGATGATAAGCGCGCCGCGCGCTTATGGGTTCGCAGCTCACATCTCATACTGATATTGGGCGCTTTAGGCGCACATATCGCATTCGCACAGCACTGATCGCACCCATTCCGCTCCGAACGCGTCGAGATCGCGTCTCAATTCCGATTCTAGTGGTAGTCCTCGCATCCTTATCGCATTACTCCCCACACGGATCGCATTCTATTACATAGGTTTACTTACCTATTTACTGTACCTCATGGCCGTTTAGCTCCGATATTTAGAGAGCTCGGTAGCTACCATGATCAACAAGAAAAGTCTTCACCATTCAGTCCGCATTTCGCATGATTCGCATGCAACACTCCTTTAGGGCAGAGCCCTCGCGTTGATCTCGCCACAGTTGGGCTAGGAAGTCTCTCTGATTTCGGACAACACTCGCATCCACAAGACCTTATCTAGGTACTTGTGTTATGTGTTGGTTTTGTGGTTGGTTTTGGCCACAAGCCTCGCAGCATATCAACGGACACAGTCATTATTGCGTAGTCATAGAACTACATACCTTCTATATAAACGTAGCTACATACTCTTGTATTCACTACATTTAATCGTTTATCAGTTTCCCCCTCTACCAGCCTCCTGACCCAGAAGGCAACTCAGACCTTGCTAAGTGCCTTGAGTCTTTACTGTCGACTCATCGGCTTGCGTTAGCAGGACGTAACATGGGTCATGATCCCATTCGAATCATTGCCTTGGGATAGGTCTGTCCCAGAATGACCATTTCTTCTTGCTCATGGTTGTTCCATGTTCTGCTTGGTGGCTGGATTCTTCCAGTTGTTTCTCCTGTTTGTCAATGATAAGGTCTTCGACCTTGTTTTTCGACAATGTTGGTTGGTTTTTTAATATGTCTGGCTCGATGTATGCCACCTTTTTCCTTTTCTTCTGGTGTGTTTTGGGTGCGGGTAGCTTTTCCCCCATTCCCAGAGTATTTATATACTCTTCTTCCATCATTAATAGGGATTTTGATCCCTCACTTATGACTTCAATCATGGCTTTTTGTTTGCGACATCATAGCTGACTGAGCTTCAACAGCTTAATTACTTTACATTGTCTATTCTTCCCATTGTACTATGTTCTCGCGCCTCAAGGTCCCTAGTATATAAACCCTAGATACATTGTCATTATTCTCTATCTTGACCTAGGCAATACTACACCCTTTACCTTTGAACCTTGATCACTGAATCATTGATACCCATGTCAAAGCCTGACTTGGAGTGACTATAGTCTTGTTGGTATTGACCCAAGACTCTGACTTGAACCTCTGGACGATACTCGACGCTTGAACCTTGGTAAAGGCACTCCGCCCTAACAAAAGGTCAAGATCTACCAATTGCCAAACCTCTTTAGGTTCCTGGCACCCACCACCGATAACCAGATACCAATCCGATCACTGTGGCGCCCCAATCCCTACAAGTTCCTCCTCAAGGAGCTACTCTCGACAATCAGGAATACAGACTTGAAGGAACTCCCCTCTTTTTCGATAACACTGTGGCACGTTGGTATTACGCTGTAGAACCCTATAATGCAGTACCCAACTCCTTCTTCACTGAACCATACTCCCCTCCAGTCCGCCAATCTCGAAACTCCTTCTCTGCCAATACCTCCAACAGCTCCTCCTCTTCTTCCAAAGCATCCACTCCCACACAGTCACATCAATTCCAAACCCCTGAACCAGAACCAACCCCCGCACCAGCACCCAAGATGACTACTGTTACACCCATCACGACTGCTACCAAGACCCCTAAACTCAGAACTCCCGCCATATTCAAAGGAGAAAGGGAGCGATGCTCACCCTTCATCAAAGCGGTTAATCTTTACCTCAACCTAAACACCGCCGTCTATGACTCCGATATAGAGAAAATCGGTTTTACCCTTTCCTATATGGATGAAGAAACAGCAGGACCCTGGAAGGAAGCAGAGATGGAAAGACTCGCAAACCAAACAGGCGGATGGGGAACCTATCAAGAGTTCATCACACGAGTAGAAGAAGCATTCTCCCCCGCAGACGCCACAGGAGATGCTACCCACCAATTAACCGTCCTCCGACAAATGGGATCAGCAGAAGATTATGTAGGCCTCTTTAGACAAGCAGCCCTTTGAAGTAAAATCACAGAAGACGGACCCCTCATTGTGTTCTTCCAAATGGGACTCACCAAGGCTCTCACTGATAAAATTCACAACCTCATACCCCTACCATCTACTATTGATAGCTGGTATGAAATGTCTATTCGATTTGACAGCCAATATCGGAGAAGCAAACAGATCCATCAACGAAACAACCCAAACCAATACCCCAAAAACAAAGGTCCCAGTACCCCAAGATATATCCCACCCAGGGATCCATTTGCCATGGACGTTGATCGTCTCACAGTTGAAGAACAGAAGGAACACATGCAGAAAGGACAATGCTTTGTTTGCCACAAGGTTGGTCACTGCACCAGAGATCACAAAAACGGAAGAACCCCACCAGAAACTAAGGCATGTCACGAGTCCGGGTAACTCGTGAGTCAGTGTGAGTTGACCCGTGGGAATACATCAGGAAAAACTTAAATTTCTGATTATAGATAATTTTAACTAATCTCTCATAATCCTGATAATCATGTATAAATTCAGATAATGTCCTATAATCGGTCATAAAATCGGCTGCCCCAGCCTTTCTGTCATGACTCACTAAAATTTAGTAAAATTTGATAAAATTTTCAACTTACACGGAATTATACACAATTTTTGGTACATTAGTTGTATATTACTGCCAGCTAATACTAAGATTTACATGCACGGCGCATACGGATGGGTGGAGGGTGCAGCGCGGGCACGGCCGTCTCGCACTCCATAGCGCGCTGCGGGTCCTGCACTGTTCCGTGGCCTAGATTAGTACTATTACTTGTGCGCGCTGGGTAGTGCACTCGGAGCCAGAGCCGCGCATTGGTTACCGTATTCCGGCCCCTAGTCTTCCTTGCGCTCTGCACTCCCCTTTGGTGAGCGGTGGCGCTCCATTCGTGAGGCGGCCCCTGGCCATTCGCTTACGCTCGCGAAGAGGCATCCAGTCTGGGCGGATGCGCAAGCGGAGTCCCCTGCTGGTTCGTTCATCCGTTTGCAAAGAGGCGGCCTGGTGGTCGTTGACGAACAAGGGCCCTGGCGGTTATGCGAGCGGGCGGATTGGTGAAAGGAAAACGGAAATGCATGCGGTAGTGCGGCGCCGCATGGGAGCGGGGCGCGTGGTTGGGCCTCACTCTACGCTCGTCAGGGGGTTGGGTGGGTCTGAGGCCGCGCAGAGCGATCTGGGGGCGCGGGGGTGAGTCTTGTGGATGCCTATTGTTCGCGCGCCTGTCACTCCTGCTGAAGGGGAGATGGGCGAACCGGGGCGGGGAGGGTAGGGTCCAACGGAGTAGTATCAACTCCGTATTGTGTCTCAGCGGGTGTGGGTAGTATGCTCTGTAAGCGTTTGGAAGGCGGCGTGCGAGCGTTCGCCGTATCGTCTCCCGCCTGTTCCCTTACGTGGTCGTCCTGTGGTCCCTAGGTGCCGCGACGCTGTTGCATCGCCTGGAGGCTGGTAGGGATAGTGACCCAGGGCGGTTAGGTATGCCGGGAGCAGCCTCGGGGTAGCGGCCGGGGCTAGATGTAATGCTGCGAGCAGAGGTCAGCCGTGTGTGGGGGTAGGACGTGATGTACATACTATATGGCATACAAACGCTGCATCCATTCGAGAGGCGGTACTGGCAGGAGGGGGCGAGACTGTATGATTCTGCACATGGCTAGGTGAGGCGGGGGGACCTGCGTGCACGGGCACTGTGGGGGTGAGAGAGTTACCGATTATCGCGTCGCGCGCCATCGGAGAGTGGGGGGTGGCAGAGAAAGTTGGGAGGTGGGCCGAGGAGAGAGCGTACTTATCCAATGTGCGCTGATCCTCGCTTCCAGGGGCTGAGGTGGGGCGGGCGGTGTCGCCACTTGAGAGTGGTCTCGCAGTGCCTGAAGCTTCAGTTAGATTGAAGAAATAATCACGTATATTGACTTACGAATCGGCATCTCCAGCTGATATGTTTGGCAGGCTGGGGATCTCGTCCTGTTCGGCGCTCTCCACCCGCGAGTGTCCCCAGCCTACGTGGCGGGTGCAGCGATGTACTAAAACGGCGCCATTGGTAACGGTCGCGGTGTATAGGGTGCTTGCAGGGGGAGGGGAGAGTGGGTTGCTGCTACAGCGACGGTGGCCGGAGGATGCGGCGTGTAGTGTACTGTAGCAAAGTGGGACTTAGAAAAATTTTCTTGTTGTGAACATGTGACGGGAACCATCCCGTGACCCGTGTTCAAACTTCAGCCAACCTACCGATTCGGAAGGTCTCTTCTGACAAATCTATGGCTCCCACAAACGTTGAATATTGAACGCTTAAACGCCCACCGCCCTGGGGAGGATAATGGCGCCAGGTACGCGTATCCTAAATCCCGACAGTGTGTGTACTCACCGCGCCCCATGCCTGCAACAGGCACCATGAAAAACAGGTCGCAGTTATTGCCACTGCTTTCCTGCTGCCACCGCTGTCCCCACCCTCGCTGAGTCCGACGCTCGCTTCTATATTCCCGGTGCGGTGCCTGCGCTGCTTATGCACTCGCCGACACACCACAAAGCCCCACCGTATCATGCCAGCACCTCGCGAATTATGACTAACCCCCCGCCTCCACTTCCCAGTATTCTGGGGCGCTCGTATTGCCTCCACCAGCCGTCTGCCCAGCGTGCTCTTTTACTCCCAGTCCACCCGCCATGTCGCACTGGCTGCCAAACTACCACACCTCCCCCCACCAGCATTTCTCCGCCTATCGCCTGCTTGAACGCCCAATGCGATGCCCCAGTGTCACCCTCGCGCACGGTGGGTGCATTCCCGCCCCCTTCTGCATCATGGCCGCCACGTGTCGCGAGAATCATGCTACCATGCTCCTGCCAACCCCATCCGAGGTATGTCATTGTTTCTCAGCGAGACCGCGACTCAGAAGAGCACCTTATAGCTTGCCAATCCCCCCCGCCCCCAGCATTCAGCCATCAAGTGCAATTACGCTCTCCGGCGCCCCTTCCGCCCACTCTCACCACCTTGTGCTGCCATCACCACTTCTCCTGCCCATCATAACCACTGCCTCCCGAACCCCGCCCTGCTTGTCGCCCGATGCGCACTCAATCACGGCACCTCTTTTCCTCTCTTTCAATAGCTTTATTTGCTCTGATAGTCATTCTTGTCTCGCCTGTCGCCTGTCGCGCACTCAATCATGGTGTCTCTTTTCCTCTCTTTCAATAGCTTTATTTGCTCTGGTAGCCATATCCACTACATCTTCTTGACCCCCAGCACATAGTAGAATTAATAGATAGTCACCCATGTCTTCAAATACATGCTAATCAATACATGAAATTAAATTTAAAAACCTCTTTTTGAATGTCTCTAGTAATTAGAGAGCATTTGGCTTCAACAATCAGGTACTGAGGTAGAAATTGATGATAATTGGTGCTAAATTATCAAAATTTTTCGAAATTTTTCGAAAAGTGGTGATAATTTTCTGGGGGGTAAAATAAAGTCCATAATCTAAAATAAAAGCCCATAATCTAAAATTGTGATAATTATGACTAATTATTGCAAATTACTAGTAAATTGAAGGTGAGGTTTTTCCTGATGTACCCGTGAGTATGCCTACTCACGGATCCGGATCACTCACCATCGAGGATCCCTGCGAGTCCGAGTATGGATTATTTTCTTGTGAGTACCCATGCAAGTACTCATGAGTACTCACCCACTTATTCCCACACCAGAGGCTAACAAAATGTTCACGAAAAACATCCAATTTTGCAGTCTGTTCAAGCCTCAGGTACATTCAATTCCTCTATCTCAGTGAGTTCTGATCCGTTTTCCTTCATCCTGAGATTGATCATGATGGATTTTATCTGTAGATCATGAATCTGACGGGACGACAGGGATATGACATTCCGATTGCACCCGTGAGGTCAATTTTTCGGTTTTCAGGTGGATATGACCATAACTATGTGAGTTCTCGTTCGTTTTACATCATCTTGGGGCCCTCCAGAACCGATTTCGTGCGTAGATCACGAATCCGACGAGACGACAGGCATAGGGTGTACCAATCACAAATGCGGCGCCGATTTTGGGGTTTGGGGTAGATGTATCATAACTCTGTGAGTTCTCATTCGTTTCTCTTCATCCTTGTATTCACCAGCATCGATTTCACGCGTAGATCACGAATTCGATGAGACGACAGGCGTAGGGTGTGCCGATTACGAATGCAAGGCCGATTTTGGGGTTTAGGGTGGATATATCATAACTCTGTGAGTTCTCATTCGTTCTCCTTCATCCTGGTGTTCACCAGAATCGATTTTACGCGTAGATCATGAATCCGACGAGACGACAGGCATAGGACATGCCATCCGCACTATAGAGCTGATTTTCCGGTTTTATTATGGAAATATCACCTAACTCTGTGAGTTCTTATTCGTTCTGGGTCATCCTGGTGTTCACTAGGATCGATTTTTGTGTGTAGGTTATGATTCCGACGAGACGACAGGTGTATGATGTGTTGATCACACATGCGGGGCCATTTTCCGGTTTTCAGGCATAAAATACATCATATCTGGGTGAGTTCTCATCCGTTTTGCATCATC
>JADNYI010000390.1:0-30135 GCA_015501065.1 Infundibulicybe gibba | reverse complement strand
CCCGCCTTGAAGGTTTTTGGGAGATTGGGAACTGAAGTCATCTAAGCTGGCTTTCAGATGGTATGAGGGCAAGAACGATGGGGGTGCAAACCGGTACCACTCTCCCTTTTGAAGGGGAAAATTGCCATTACGTTCGGCTTTCTAACTTCCATCGCGTGGGTCCACCCAATCTTATCAAGGCATCCCGAAAGCAAGCCGATGTGTGCTGAATCTCGGAAGGTAACTAGGATAATTTAATAAATATAATAAATATTCTGAACCAATCGATGTCAGCCTTGGTGACATTTTTGTTACACCCAGAGGAGTGGAGTGGGCTATTAGCTTGATGATAGCTAGGCAAAATCAAGTCCCACATGAATCACCGGTGATTCAGCGCCATCTGACCATCATGAGCTGGCCCAGGGTGATTGGGATCGGCCAAAAATGGAACGCAGATTGCCTACCTCCGGTTAATAACAATGCTTATTCGGCTGACGTGAGCGCCACTCCGAGCACCGGTGTGAAGTTGACGCTAATTGGCGCCCTCGATCCAAATTTAACTTGGCTAAAAAAAACCCGTGCGGCCAGGAAGCTTATGCGCATCACTCTAATTAATCGCATCAACCCGACGTCGTCGGTTTTTTCCTATTTGACGCAGTCCCACATCGTTACTCCGTCGAAATCTCTTTGGGGCTACACCACCGTCCAGTTCCTGATCTTGTTGAACCGCCAAGTCAAGTGGTAAACATCAGATCTCGGCAACCGCCCATTCTGATGCTTATCTCGAAGGTAACTTCTCCTAGATTTTGCCCCGTTTCAGAAGTGCACCCTGGTACTCACAAATTAGTTCAGGCCTGGACGAGATAACCGCGCAACGATCCAGCCTGTATCATACTCCTGGCGTCGCCCTGTCTGATGCTGTCAGTACGCGTTACCATTCCTGGGCAAAATCTAACAGGCTGAGACACCAAACGTGCCACCATCACGACTGGAGCAGAGTCCAGCCGAGGGTTTGCATATGGATACCATGGAGGGGACAATCATTTCCACGGTATAAGTACCTGGTAGAATCCCTCTGTGAGCAGCACGCTCCCTCTTTCATTCCAGGCGCGAATCTTAGGAGGCGTGAGTCCGATGATATCATCTTCCACTATCCTTCTTCTTTCGTCCCTTGCCCTTGTGGCACTGCCGGCATCCGGCCGCCTGCTGTTTACGCCCAATGAGGTTGCAAATGGCAATTACGACTTCATCGTCGTTGGGGGTACGCAACTCTTCTTTCGAAGTTTTTGCACCTAAGGATTGACATGAATAAATATAGCCGGCGCCGGCGGGAGTGTGGTCGCCAGTCGCCTTAGCGAATCACAATCTACCAAAGTGCTGCTTCTTGAAGCCGGACCCGCGTACGCAGTTTCAGTATTCCAATGTCGTACACTCTCATCTTGCCCTGCCTCATTCCAGCGAAGCTGGCGCCTTAGATGGCATCGTGCCTCTTCTCGGTCCTAATATGACTCCGGATAAACCGTGGAATTGGAACTTCACCGTTACGCCTCAGACGCATCTCAACAACAGAACATTTGCTTACCCGAGAGGCCGGATGCTTGGAGGTAGCACATCAGTCAGTAAGTGTTTCAACGCCCTCGATCGAGCCGTGGCTACCCTTCAAGTGCCTAGTTACTCATGATCGGTGTCCCTTAGATTACGTGGTCTTCAATTGGGGTTCTTCCGGCGACTTCGATCGCTGGGCGAACGTAACTGATGACGACGGTTGGTCGTGGAATCGAATGTTACCGTACATGCACAAGGTACGCTCAGACCTTGCAGCTAGACCCACACATTATGACAATCCCTCTTAGGTTGAACATTTCATGTCACCTCCCACTCCAAACCTCCTCAAACCATCCAACCCGCCCCAGTTCCTTCCTGAAGTCCATAGCACCAATGGCGTTGTGCTCACGTCTTTACCGGGTTTCCCGACAGGGCTCGACGAAAGGGTTATGGGCGCAATAAATCAGGTACCCGGGTTTGATTACAATATTGATATGAACCGAGGTGACCAGACCGGCATTGGTTCGTCTTCCCCTTCCCACCTCCAAACGTTGCTCACGTAAAATTCATAGGTTGGGTTTACAGTTCCATTGATGGTGCAAACCGGAGCAGCGCGGCTACCACTTATCTGGGCAGCGATGTAAGGGCACGACCAAACTTGGATATTCTTGTAAACGCCCAAGTAACTCGGCTGTTGAAAACTGGTATAAATGGAAAGAAATTGGCTTTCAACAAGGTTGAATTTGCCCAATCCGCCACTAGTACGTTTTCGCAACCTACACTCAGCTAGTCATATCGACGAATCCAATAGGCCCACGATTTACCGTCAGAGCGAAGAAGGAAGTTATCCTCTCTGGGGATCCATCAGCAGCCCTCAGCTCCTTCTCCTGTCTGGTATTGGACCGTCTGCCCATCTCAAGAGTCATGGGATTACCCCTTTAGTGGACCTCCCGGGTGTCGGACAAAATCTGGCTGACCACCCACTGCTCCCAAACCAATTCCGTGTCAACTCTACCGAGACTTGGGAGAAACGACGCGACCCGGCGGTTCTACAACAACAGTTGAACGAATGGCGAAATGGCACCGGGCCCCTTATTGACACTATCTGCAATCATATCGGGTGGTTGAGGGTCCCAGATAATTCAAGCATCTGGAATGACGGGAACAGCCGAATTCCTGATCCCAGCTCAGGCAGCACAACTGGCCAATATGAATTAGTTTTCTCCGTATGTTACCAGCTCCTCTTATCATGGGAATCCGACCGAATTTCTTTTTTAGAATGGATTTGTTGGTATCATTCAACCTATCCCCGAGGCCGGCAACTATATGACGGTCATTACCAACCTTGTCAGCCCAGCATCTCGTATGTTGCTTTTATGCTTCCATCAGAATGATACTAATCTACTCCAATAGGTGGATCCTTGACATTGGCGTCGTCCGATCCCTTCGCAAACCCCCTGATCGACCCGGGTATGCTTACATCCAAAATCGACTTGCTGATTCTCCGGGAGGCCTACAAAGCCGCGCGTCGTTTCCTTGCTGCACCGGCATTCAAAGACTACGTAATCGAGCCATTCGGCACAGCAGGCGTTAGCTCTGACGCCGATATTGACGCATACATCAGAAATTTCACCACGAGCGTCTGGCATCCCGTTGGCACTGCCGCCATGGGCAAAGCCAATGGCGGGGATAAAATGTCGGTCGTGGACCCTTCGCTCATTGTCAACGGTGTCAGCGGTGTTAGGGTGGTCGACGGGTCTATCATGGTGGGTTCACTCTTGGCGTGCGCGTCTGAGGGAAACTGATATATAGCGTGCAGCCGTTCATCCCCGCAGCACATACCCAGGCACCCATCTATGCTATTGCCGAGAGGGCATCCGACCTCATCAAGGCTGCGTGGAGGCTGGGATAATCGATGAGGCGCCCCCCTCCTCCTCCCCTCCTTCATTCTTCGTTTTATCTATTCATCAAAGCATTCATAATTATTGTATTATCCAACTCGCTCCTCTGCTAAAAAAAAAAATGCCATAGACACCATACCGTACTTACATTGATTTGGGGCCTAGGCTGTACCGATCCAGATTGTTGAACCAAAAGGCATTTCATAATATATCAATATTTTTCTGAGACTCTCATCATCGATGGGTCGCCGCGGAGTAGTGTCAAGCTAAGCACAGGCTACCGCGTGACGGAATATTCGGTTATGAATTTTCCATGGACAGATAGATGGGTACCTGTTAGGAACACTAGTGGGTTACCGGTTATCCCATACCCAGCCTCCATCCGCGGCGCACCGCTGTAGAGGCTATCTCATAATCAATAGATCAGTACCAGTCCTGCTCTGCTCTGTGTTTAGCTCTCCGGCGAGGTGGAGTATGGTACTTTGAAGCACCCGCCCACCGTTTATCGCCGTGCCCAGACTCGGGGACCCGAGGCTATGTAGGTTGATTTGTTTACATTGATGACGCACGAAGTAGTTATCTAAGAAGTCTATGGCCCGGCTCATAGTCAGCCCACCACCGAAAAAATGTCAAATTTTACAATTGGGTGGCAGAATGCTCAGGCGTCCAATAGCGGTATTACGGCCCAAAAAGGAATTGTTCATCTCCGTTTGACATTGCGGTATCTATAAATGGTGCGGTGCCGCTGTGCAGCCGATTCCACGATCCTCACGCATATGTGCTCCAAAAATAAGCAAAAGTGCCCAGTGGCAGGATCTGATCTACCAGTTGCAAGATAGCCGTGGAAAATTGTGATCACTTCCTCATTATGATGTAGGAGGGAAAACTATCGGTGTTTTCAATCCTCCCCGAATAGAAGGACTATGGGGAGTCTAAATGAACCGGTGGGCTACGCCCCGATGGAGAATAAACAAGGATCCAGGAAATGAACCGGTGCGTACCGTGACATATGTGTCAGAACTTTATCGAGAGCTTGCGGCTCCCCCCCCTCGTAGATAGATTATAAAGACTAGAGGCACCGACGTCTACGCCGCGGCATGAGTATCGCAACCCATCGAGGATTTGCGATTTCCTCCCACTGGCAATGACACGCATCGAAGGGCTGTAGACTTGTGACCAGCCCTTCTATGAGACTTATCAAGGATTTTCCATATCATTACCCACGCAAGAAGGATTCGGAACGGTCAACCAGCCCCCTGGCTCGGACGTGCGGCACCGCTGGTAAAAGGTACACATGGACGCCGGAACAAGAATGAAGTAAAGTGGGGAGATGGAGTGCGGCGTAGGAGCAAGGGGCGTAGGAGCAAGGTGGCGTGTGGGGAAGGTGTGGGACGGGGTGATGTACTGGGGCATGAACGCACCAATGCCGTTGTGTTGTGGCCCCACTGGATGAAGCATGAGTACGATGGTTTGCTGTGTCCAATCACTAGATCACGGTGCATTTTCTGAGCCAAGGAGTCGGGATGATACTGCCATGGCATGTACAGCGGGAGAAGTGCTTGAGAGAAGTACTTGCGGGCGGTCGCACGACCATGTACTGTGAGACAACTCGAAGGTGAGTACCATCTGGAGACATATCTTTACGTTACGAGTACGCCGTCTACTCGCTTTACGCGTGGCACCCACCCGCAAAAAATTTCAATTAATCCTCACTCTGGTTAGCAGGACATTAATACATCTTATCTTGCGATACCAATGAAATGGGTCCGAGAAGCAAAAGTAAAATATTCCGGAGGCAGGCGGGCCGCAGCAGCGGTTGGCATGGGTGGTGGTACACATGGTTTGTTGAATTCTCGTCTAGGCGGGTCCGGGCACGAAACAACGAGTGGATTCGAATATGTCGGTTCAAATGCGCGAGAGTAAACACCAATGAGTGACTAAGTGATTATAATAGATATGAACTAACCGAGGAGTCCACCAGCGGCCTCATGTACCCCGTCAGATTCCTGAGAGACGGGGTGAGTGCATTGGACACCTAGTGACATACCTTCCATTCCATGCCTCCCAGCCGAGTGTCATCGACATGTGGTGAGGTCTGGGAATAAGGAATGAGGTAGGGTTGAGGGCAAGAGGTCGAGTCAAGACGAGGTGGTAAGCAGGGACCGTGGTATGTGATGTGAAGCCCACCAAGTCCCCAAGTCTGCGGACGAAGCCGGGGCATAGTTTGCCCAGTGTACATCTAAAATGAAATAAGAAACCGTACTTATTATATTATGGGACAGAGGTCGCGTTGCATTCGGCGACCAAGTTCATTAGTTGTATGGCCGGCCCCAGGTTTGATTAGAATTCAGCTAGCATGAGTAGGCATGTCCCGGATATATACCACTCAGGTCAACTCATGGTATACCGTCCCCTGCTGATATCAAGCGAACCATTGGTGTTAATCCACTGGCGACGGATACATGTATGATGTTGCACTGCAAGGCAACCACACATCGCATAATCGGAAGCGAGGACATGCCGTGACTAAACTTATCAAGTCACTTTGGGCTGACAACCATAATCAGCCCAAGTAACCCTAACCCAGGTACCTTGACGCCCACATTTACAACAGCCTAACGTTAACACCCTAGTTGGACTTGGCTACCGACTCTATCATAACATTACATTCCTTCTGCAGCAATCACGACGAAAACATCTGAAAACGGGAAATAACCCCTCCTGGTACCATACGCGACATCCAAGATTCCCTATAACCATTTGTAAATACATGCCATGTCAAACCAAATGATAGGTATGGCTTTTACGCGTCGAAAGATCTATCTAACTGTTCTCCTAGCTCCCTCTGAGAACTGGGACGATGATTTCGAGTTTCACCAACAACCAACACGCGCTCATCCGAGCAAAGTATCCGTATCCGACCCCAAGCCAAATCACGACTTTGAGCCGCAGTTACCCGCATCACAGACTCGGATGTCAACAGCGAGTTCCCATTTTACAGACTGGGATGCGTCCCCGCCTCGTGCTGGCGGTATCCTTGAAGATAAGAAAAACATCGAAAGTCCCAAATTGATGGAATGGGCTGAGCCTGGTCCCTCGACGCCATCAAAACGCATTCCAACACATTCGACGGAGAACTGGGATGACGACTTTGAGGACTCTCCGGTGCGTAGAGGTGTTACGACTCCCTCAAGAAAGTCTGCCGCGAAGATACGTCAGTCGCGTCTTGGGCAGATGCAACGACAGCACGAGCCGGCACCAGAGAGTTGGGATGATGAATTTGAAACTGCGCACCAACAAACCCCCTCGAGGGCGAAAATGCAACCGCGATACCCGTCTGATTACTCAGAGTCTGATAATTCTGATTTGGAGGAGCTTGGTTTTGTGGACAAGGATGAAGACAGGACAGTGACAGCACGGTCTCGACGGCAGCACTATCCAGGTTGACAAGCAACCAAACACCTCCACCTCCCGTTCCCTCTCTCCCATTCCTTCTTCCTTCGCAACCCCACCCCTTCCCTCATGGCCGTTCCCGCTCTCCGACCGCTTCCGTGTTTTCGGTCCCCTCAACCACTGGGTCCTCTTCCCAGTCAAACCACCACTCATCTACTGCCCACCTCCGACCCACACTGTCCCACAACTCATTTGCAAATCTACCACCAAGTCCACCTATCCATAGGGAAAGGGAGCGGCGGAGGCTTCGAAAAAAGTCTCGTCCGCAATGGAATGGTGGTGATGTATTTGAGTCAACTGCGGTAGCAGAAGCTGTTGACCAGAGCGAGGTGAGACGAACACCATCACCATCCTCCCGGCCCATACTCGCGGCCGTCGAATTGGGGTCGCCTAATTCGGGGGGGATACTAAGTCGGATCGGAAGCGTGAAAAAATGGGGCGTGCGGCGGAAAAGGGCAAGCACAACACCTAGCGAGGTTGCTACTGACGGTAAGTCCCCGCAGGTCTGGTGGGATACATACTCATGCGTTGCTATTCAAGATAATAATTCGACACCGCGCCCGCAAAGCTCCCTGTCTTCGCTCGGCGTTCCCCAATCTCCCGTCTCGCCGACGCGATCCAAGCCCACACCAATACCCCAGAATGGGAATACGTCAAACTGGTTTTTCCGCGCCTCAAGCGCGGGCTCGCCCCTGTCTTCATTCTCGGGTAGTAACACTGACCTTACCAACGCGGAGTCTCCGTCAAAACTTGTAAAGCGCAAAAGCCTGGGATTTGTTCAGTTACGTCGGGGAGTCGGCCTCAATGGTGGAGGTGGCAGTAATGGTGCGAGGAGGGCCCGGGGAAGAGACCGATGTCAATGCAGCAAGGCCCGGTGGGTGTCAAAGGGAACGGAGGTGGTCAGAGACATGCATCATATGGGGGGTTGGGCATTGGGAGAGCGGGAAAGGAAAGCGTGGATGACTTGGCAAGAGGGGGTACCCCGGAGGGCGAGGAGTCCAAAGACAAGGAAGTCAAGGAAAGGGAAGGCAGTCGGGGCTTCATGGGCAGCGTGAGGAAGATCAGCCTAGTTGGGAGACACAAGAAGACAAAGAGCAGTGTTTCTTTGGGTGGCAATGGTGGACCGACCATAGAATTTGATATTCCGGCACTCCCCAACTCACACACTCATCAGAGGACAGTTAAAGAGGAACCAGATGAGGGGGACGCATATGTATCAGACCAACCGCCCGTGTTACCACATCCCGTGCCCGACGCCAACAGCAATACACCCCTTCTTCCCCCAATCGAATTGCAACCGCCATCTCCGCCGCGTCCTGCTAAAATAGCCACATCCACCCAGCCACAAGACGCGTCAATATCACCCAGATCAACATCAGGGAAGTCTATTCGGTCCCCAATCACCCCCCATACTAGCAAGTCTCCACTGAAAACACCCTCATCCCCCCAATCTGCTTCACTCGGTCGCTCCTCGAATGTAACTTCACCGGCGTTGGCTGCTTCAGGGAGTCCGAGCGGAGCTGTAGTTACAACAAGCGGGGTCCCAAGGCGAAATTCCTTGGGGGACCTGAAGATTCCCGCAAGGATTAGCCAAGCACAGGTTGGTCTGAGACGGGATTTGGGTATGGTCAGAGAGTTTGCGGGACGAGTTGAACGTGGGTTTTACAAATGTCCTATCTTCTGCGTGATGTTCTCATTCTAGGTTGCTAGAGCTCAAAGAGCTACAAGTCACGTATCATTCGCTCGTGGTTGAAGTGCAGACCATCCTTGACATGCACGCGAATCTCCACGCACCCTCCCGAGCCACGTCTCCCAGTCTCTTTCGACCAATCACCCGGAACCGGGCTAACACAAATACACATCCCCCACATGATGGTAGTTTATCCAGCCCCGCCGCTTACAAGCAGCTGGCATCCGCATTCTACACTATCAATTCTAAATACCGCATCTCCTGGGAATGCGCTGAGCTATTAATCGAACTCGGCGGCGGAACGGCTACACCAGCGACGCCAGCGCCATCGTCAAGCGTTTCGGCGCCTGTCATGCACAACGGCACGCCTATCATTGTCGGGAAAAAGAGCCGAGAGAGAGCGATTACATTGGCTGGCGATGAATCGAAGGCTCCACCTGTCCCGGCCGCGATGCTAGCTGGAGCCAACGGGAATCCCGATTCGATGCTGGCTAGCCCCCCTTCGCTTGCCTGGCGGGCGTCAACGGGGCGACATGATCTAAGCCAGCGGCAATTGGTGCTGCTGAAGGAGATGCTGAATAACCCTGATTCCTCGTTTGTGGTGGAGGAGTTGACAGAAGAATCCCATGTGCCCGCCCTCACTGTGAACAGGGATTGGAGGTGGGGTGACGCGATGAATAGCACTGTGACACTTCCATCTGAAGATAGTGCCGGTGGTGGGGCGTCCTCGCCAACCAAAAAGAAGCGCAGGACAAGTAGGTTGGGTATGAGCGGTTTACGCGACATGCTTCGCTCGTTGAAGCGACATCATTCGGAAAATCTGCCACCACCCGTGCCGCCCATATTACCTCCCATACCTGTCTCAACGACTTCTCTGAGCACAGACTCGTCCTTGGATAGCCACAATCACCATCGGTACCCACATGAACATATCACTACCCACGGGCGGAGACGCGCAAAGACGAGCACGGATCCAGCCTCGATGAGGTCCGGGCGGGACACCCGACCTACGTCCCCGTACGGTCCAAGCTCCTTTGCGGCAAAACCATCCCCGCGCCGACCGTCGCTTGCATCGATATTCAGGATTGGGAAGAATAAGAGCACAGCAACGGCGACCCCGGCTACAGCTGCAGGCGAAGTACACGCTACCACCAGTGGCGCGTCTGGCAGCAGCACTGGTGAGGAAGAGGATTGGGATCGTATGGATTCCGCTTCTGACTTGGACGCCGCTGCGCGGGCCCTAGGCATCGCTCCAGATGGGACGTCGACTGTTCGTGGAACAACAAGGGGGCGGTCCCCCTATTTACAAGAGCTGTACCAACCTAATGGCCATAGCCACAGTCGGCCAATAACGCCGAGCAACAAGCGGCATGCTAGCGGATCGCAGTCCTCCCTTTTGGGGGGCGAAATGTCACCGCCTCCTAGACCACATACGCCGTATCGAGACCAGACCCGGCCGACGCGTCTTTCCAACGTAGAGGAGCATACTGGGCCAAAAAGTTCCCGGCCTGGGTCCAGTAAATCGCGCGGTGCTGCCAGCCCTGCGCGCGCCCCCTCGCGGACGCCGACGAACCGGATAGCCAAAAGCGGCTCCGTGCGGTCGATGCCGCCGGGTCCGGTACCGCACATGCCTCTAGGCTCTACGTCGCCGGTGGCCACGAATAGCATGGGGCTGGCGATGACACCCGAGAATATCAAACCCCTACTTGAAAATGCGAAAGAAGTGCAGATCAGGCTGGGCGAGTGTGTGCGTGAGATTCAGGCTTTGCTCCCCGAATCCCCGTTGGTGGCTGCGGTGTCGTAGCCACCCCCTTGTCATGTTTTATTATTGGCATTTTCCGTTATTATATATATCACCCTGGGCTATAAAGGACGCCATTTTACCATCATTACACCCCACCCCCAATGTCCCCCCCATCTGCATCATCAATAATTATCCCCTATTACTACTCATCAACGTTGGCCCCTCACGTATTGTCTGTTACATGCTTTGATATTCGTCTTTAATGATCCCTTACGTAGATTTTTGAATGTGGTAAATCGATAGCAAGTATCTTGGAATTTGCTGTGAATATACGATTGAAATGAACGGTTCGGGAAAAAATTGCGATCAACTTTGACCACCGCTCAAATGGCATATGCAAGTGGACTCGACTTTGCTGTAATCCCATGAAAATTAGAATCATACTGGAATATAACCCTAGGAACCCAGGGTCACGGAAGGAAGATACAGAAGGTCATGATAATAGCTAGATAGCGAAAATGAATGGTTTACAAATATGATTTAGTCGTCACCGATCTTTGGTGCGAGGTAGTACCGGATATGGCCTTGGCCAAAGTCGTACGCGACCTAGAGCAGGCATAAGCATTGTTGTCGAAGCGATATACGAATGGAAGAACTTACCAGAAGGGGCACGTCGTTGCTCATCATCAGCTGGACCTTTGGGCACAAACTTGCGCTTTTGGAGAAGTTGACGAGGTACTTGAGAGAGAAAGTCAACGACACATGTTGGTTCATCTCAATTGTAACGCCCGAGGCGTCGTCATCAGCAGCAGCTTTGCCTTTGGAACGTGAGGATGAAGCCGTCTTGGGCTTCTTCGCGGGTTTGGAAGAACCGTTGGCCTGTGAAACCGATTTAGAATGAGGAAGAATCAAGGAGCATTGGCTAACCTTCTTTTTCCGCTTCTTCCCACTTTCTTCACTTTCCTCGTCGTCGTCCTCGGCTTCCACCTCCTCTTCGCCGTCAGACTTGGCCTCCTCATTTTCCATCTCAACGTCCGCATCAACTTCCTTCTTCACCTTGGATTTGCCCTTCTTCTTTCCTTCTCCATCCTCATCTCCGCCTTCCTCCTCATTCTCATCAGCATCATCCTCTTCTTTCGCTTTGACCTTGCCTACCCCAGCGCCTTCAGTGGGTTTGAGTAACACGCTACCATTGGCAGCTTCGCCTTCGCTGGCGAACCGGACACCCTCCTTGGAAACCTCAATGCGCACGCTCTCACCAAGCTGCGAGAGATCGCGCACAATGCGAGTAAACTCGCTTGAGGGCATCGTGACACGAGCGTCATAGTCGGTGTCGGGGATGCCCAGGGTATCAGAATCAATTTCCATCAGCTTCATGTCGTATTCTGCTATGCGGTCGGAATCTGTGGCAGCCAGAGTCAATCGTCGAGACGGTCAAACAGGCTTGGGGTCACATACTTCGGGCCTCATATACCAAATTCAGAACATCCGCCTCATCGGCAGCTTTTATTGTGCACATGTCGTCGTCTTTGGCGCACTTGAGGACCTTTGTCAAACTGGTCAGGTTGACGCCCAGAGGCATGGGTCGATCACAGCGATATCTTTTGAAGCCAGAGGCCTCAAGGAGTACCGCCACGAGTGCTACATGGGAATTATCCATGGCCTGGAGGTTTATTCCCTCCTCATTGCATTCGAAATTGGCATCAGACACAAGCTCCTTGATTGCTGGGAAGAATCAGGCGGGGATTCGAAGAAAAATGAACGAATAATACGAACCGTCGAGGAGTTTTTTTAATGTACCAGCCTCCGCAAGTTTTGCTTCAAGCATTATGTCTGAGAAGACGCGTCGTGGGGATGGTAGAAGGAAGAAAGATTGGCAGACGCGACATGGAATGGTTCCATAGCCACCACGTGATAATAGTAACAGCCGTCACATCTGGGTGGCTGAGCGTGACTGACTTCCCCCTATAGCTCGTTCACCAACTATCATTGTCTCTTTCCGTTTATCTTCTTGTTTTCTACCTTGCTTTTCAAGCTCTGCCTTTTTATTAAGCCCAGTCTTTTGAAAGGACGGTATCATGACGGCTATGCGTTCCACCACTAGCGACCTCGCATCAATGTCCCGCGCTGCACAGCGTAAGCAACGGCTGTTGGACATAGAGAACGAACAACGAATTGAGGAGGCGGAGGCCCTCAAAATGACAGAGGTGCGCACATTTGCCACTCTCTGTGTCCTATGGAATATTAAAAGATCTACCCGGAAGGAGCAACGCCAGATACTTTACCTCTCATTCAAATCCGTGAAAGTTGAATTCAGCGACCTGGATGGGCTCAAATGGACGGGCTCAGCGTTGAGGCGCAGGAAATTTCAGGTCAGGCCACATCCTGGTCATATCACACCATGTTTCGATCTCACTCCTCGTCAGCCACCCCATGCATCCTCCAGCCGGGGAATAGTATCACCCGGTGTCAATAGTTCAGTAGCTCAATCACCCAACACTCTTTCGAAACCACAAGCATTCGCAGTCCTTACCAATGCTGAACTAGCTTTATTTCATCCCGAAGACACCATCCGGGCATCCTCTCGCCGAACACCACAGCCACAGCGTTCTCCGACACACACATCCTCGTCCGACCGCTCGTGCCCCCGTTCCGTCTCTATGAATACATCCCCACCATCTCATCCGGCCCCCACGGGTTTATGTAACCATCGCAACGGAACTCGCTCACGTTCACCTGTCAAGGGCCTCTTTGCGAACAGTTGCACCACAGATACCGCCGAGTTCCCTCCGTCAGATGGTGGTATTCAAAACAACTGTGAGGACGAGGACGAAGACGACGACGATACTCGCACCATCCGTGGGGAAAGCGAGTATTCTGACCATCACACAGCCGACATTACCGTCACCGAGGACCCCGGAGACTCGAGAAGTGGCGGTGACAATGCTGATTCATGGGACGCCACTCGCACGGTAACTCGCGGACGAGCCCAGCGACCGGCGTGTCAGCCACAATTTCCCCCCGGCATTCCCCATCCCTCTACTATTCCAGGTCTCCACCCGCCACTGCGCACATAACGCTCTAGATTTTGTAACTTGTTCTTCTAATTGTGGATCCACATGGGTATGATAACACGGATGGAATCTATATATCAAATGCCGCTTCATTTCAATCAATCCAATCAGCCAGAAATCATCATTATCACATCTATTATATCCATCAGATATTAAAATAGCAATCATTTGCGCAATCCCGTTTGGACCTCGCCATTGCTAATGTATAAGTATGACAGGTTGGTAATCGGTCGGGTGAAATTTGGATCATACGCCACTCATCACTTTAACATTAACTTGAATGGTCTTCTGGACAGTTACAGCATCCTGTTGGGAACTATACTCGCCGGTCCGCACCTATAATAATCTCGAACAAGCAGTACGGTATGGTATTAGTCACGGCATGTCCTCGCTTCCGATTGGTGCAGCACCGTACTTGCCAGTGGCCACCCTTTTAACACCACCGGTTCGCTTGGTACTAGCAAAGGATATTACACCATGGGTTGTTCTGATTCCGAGACTCCGAGTCCAGCCCTGCACATCATGCTCATGCCAATCAAACCCGGCTCGGCCATACTACTCAATGAACTTGGTCGCCGAATGCAGTGCGACCCCTTTCCCATAATAGAATACTTAGGTGCGTACTCAGACCCTGCGATTTCTTATTTCATATTTAGGTGCGCACCGAGGAAACTATGCCGCGACCTCGTCCGCAAAGGGGATCTAGTGGGCTCATGCACATCGCGGTCCCTGCTTACCACCTCGCCTCCGAACTTCTTGTGCCCAGGCCCTGCCCCGTTCCCTGCTCTCAGACCTTACCACACACAAATGACACTCGGCTGGGAGGCATAGGGGGTATGCCACTAGGTGTCCAATGTACTCACCCCGGACAAAATACATGAGGCCGGCCTTTTTGCCTAGTCATGTGGTTCGTAAAGCGATGACTGTGGATGGATGGTACTGGTATATATTATTTGTTAGCCGCCGCATGTCATTAACCTCCTTCTAACACCCGTTTCGAGACCTACACCGCCCGGCGCGCTTCCGAGACCCTTCCCTATCTTCGTTCTCCTCCGCTCCCCCTCTTCCAGTTCCTGCTGGTTACTTATAAGAGGTCTCGTATCGTACTCTAATTTCCTCGTAGATCCACTGGCAACTCAGCGTATTAGCTGATTCTCGACGCATTATCGTGACACTCACCGTTTGTCTCTACAAAATATGTCTTCCACTCCCTCCGCACCCAATGTCGCCAGCAATGCCACTGCTGTTTCCCCATACGCTCCTGACGAGCACGAGAGAACCATGTATTATAACGGACTCACGGGCAACAACAATGACCACCCGGACCTGATTTACCGTTCCGATTTCACTACTCCCTTCCCCAAACCCAGCGAGGGCGAAGTCCCTGTCAAGTCGGCCCATGGAGTCTTCGGCACCCCGCTCAATAAGGTTTGGGACACCGTTGGTCCCCAGATCATGGACCTGATGAAGGCTCAGGGGGTCAACTGGTCAGCCATCAACCCTGCTCGCTTCTCCACAAGCTCACCAGGAGAGTTGGACGTGTGGGGAACTTTTGGTCCCGTTGTCATTTGGATCGGGGTCATCCCCGGTTCTACCTCCGCTGATACGGCCCACGAGGTCTCTCAGGAGATTCTTGCACTTCTCCTCAAGAATGGAGTTGATAGTGTTGTTTTGGAATGGTATGAGGCTGCCCCGGCGGAGTGGCTGTGACTCCTTGAAGATACCTATATTTCGGATTACATACTAGTCGCTCCTTGGCTTTTTTCTCGCGTGTTCGAGTGGGGCATACATACATGATATATTCGAATTCACTTGTTCGTTTCAATGGGCCCGCCGGACCTGTTAGGGCGAGGATTCCGGCGGCACTGGCAGGTCCATCGTACGCCAATAGAGGCCCGAGCGCGTGAATGTTCCCCGGGTAATTCCTGTCGCTTCGGACTCATGCCACGGTGCTAGTCGGCTTCGTTCCCATTCCTCATCTTGCTATTACCATTATCGGACATCGCGTCTCGGACATCTCGCCCATATCCCATCCCATATTATCAATTATCTATCTCATTGTCTTGGAACTGCCGGTGCAAGAGCGTGGCATCATCTCAGGTATTCTCATAAAAAGACGGCCTGCGCGCCTTTCGAATCCCATGATCACCCACTTTCCCCAAGGGACTTGATCCCACAAAATTTTCCATCCACATCTCAAGCCCAAGCAAATGACATTCTTGTACGTTGTCGGGATCCACGATGCTCTCCCTCTCCTTATCGAAAAACGTCTGACCTTAATAGTGTCTTTCCAAAGGACCGGCCGTGAATGTGAATATCACCTGGCGGAGTCGCGGGCATTGCTGGGACGCGGTACTAGCGTGTGGAAGCAAGTTGATACTCCAAGTTATAAATGCCGAGTCGGAGACTCGGAATTTACAACTTCGAGTTCAAGGATGCCAAAGCCTTCAGCAACAAGGGAGATTCGGGCTCCCTGGTCAGCTTTTCCATACACTATATATCAGGTTCCTCGATCCGGGGGACAACAATTACTGCTTTCTCCGCGCGTTGTGCCTTCCCTGCCTTCGAAATTTCCACCCAAAGGACCCCACATACCATGCGCCCTGGTCGCTGTCAATGTTCCAGCCAGTCCTATGCAATACAATCCAAGAACTTGATTTATCCGGATTCAAATTTCGCACGCGCCAACTGCAACATCGCCGCTTTTTCCAAAGTATCGGTACTGGACTGGAGAAATGATGATCCCTTAGATGAAGCCCGCTTGATGGCGTTGACGGAGTCCGGGGTACGAATCCAGCTTGGCCACCCCGCCGGATGGTAGGCATGCACTACATGCAGTGTACAGGAATCGTCGAGACAGTCTCAATTCCACATACGTATAAAAACTAACGAAACCATTACCATCACTTCACCACCCACCGTCTCATGTGGTGCTATCCACTAGCCCCCTGTTTCATTGGACATGCTTGAGTAGTTGTATAACGCGAATGAGCGCGGGTTTGTTGGAAGATTCGTATAGACGCTCGTCGCACCATCCACCCGTTATTGAAATGCCTAGTTACCGAGGGAAATTCTACCTGGGCATAGATGCAAAGAGAGACATTAACGAGGAACTATGTTGAGGGCATTGAATTCTTGGGGCTGTTTATAAACAATTAATATATTGCTCGCATTATTGATAATTGAAGCTCCCAGCGTTCATACTCACATAATGGCCATCACGCTACAAAACTAACTATGGTTTTAAAACTTGTCTCGAAAGCGCAGCGGTGCTTTCTCATTCGCTTGGTGTACCTCAGGATTGAAAATTACAACGACCGGTTCCTGAATACAACCTGCACCCCAGCCGCCCTCAGAGCCATAAGGCGGGCCATGTCTATGTCGTCACTACGTGAGTGAACAGCAGAAACATCGGTAAGCACAGCAGCCGCCCGTGCTTCGAGCATGTCAAACAGGTCGCACGAATTCACCACGCCGAGCTTGAGGGCTACAAGACGTGGGGCAGCGCCGCCACAACTGAGTGTTCGGAGCATTTCCAGGTCAATGTCCCGGAGCTTGAGTGTCTCGAGGTTGGGCACGAGTGCGAGCACGCCAGGGAGATCCGTGGGGGTCCAGCGAGAAAGGTCGAGATGGCGTATTGTCTCAGATAGGAGCGTCCGGAATGCAGGCAGCAGAGCGCGAGGTGATGTCGATGATACAGGGTGAAGGCTGCGGAGGCGCGGCAGGCAGAGCGCGCGGACGAAGTGGACACTGTGGCCCACTGGATCACGGAGACTGAGGTAGAGAGTGTGGAGGGACGGCAGCGTGATTGGGTGGTGGGAGAGCGCTTGCACCTTTTCCAGGTTACGAAAATGGGCACAGAGTGTAGGGATATTGCATTCTTCGAGTGCAGTGCACTGCCGCAGGACATCGAAGCACTCATACTCATAGGACAGGCATGAGGGCATGTTCAGGTGGGTCAGCTGGTGCCAGGGTAGATTGAAGTCTGTGGGATCCGTCTTGTGGGTTGTGAACGCGAATGTCACTTGGCGGAGATACGGGCACTGTTGAAATGCGGTGGCGCGCCGATCCACGGCAAGGATTGACGCGTCCGGGATGGGCATAGCTCCGATTGATATCTCCTGGAGAGCATGTAATGAACCAGGAGGGAGGGAGAGCAGTCGTGTGAGCGCCGGCTGGTTGATGTAGAGCTGCAGGGACGCGCAGCGCTGTATGATGGGAAATATAAGGTCAAGAATTGCAGTAGAGGACGTGCGATAGTTGGTTGGTCTGCAAATCCAAAACGACAATGTAGATTGGGCAGATCGAGATATCCACGTGCGGATGGGGTCGAGTGTTGGGGTGGAATCGATAGAAATTCGGATGTTGGCCCAGATGCTGGGGATAGCGAGGGCAATTGCACGCCATTGGGAGCAGACCTGGGTTATCAGGAGCCTGGGCTCGTCCCTTCGAAGCGGGAATATGGTACTTGACGAACAGAACTCGAGGAATATTTTCTCGATGATTTCGGGAGGCAGATCCATCACAACGGCAACTAATTAGGAGAACATAAAAAATAAGCACCGAACACAGGTTGTGACAGTTTAGAGACTCACGACACCAAAAGTGGCACACGATTCGGGTCAGATAAGATAATGCAGTATCGAGATGATTCGGAGGCTCGAGAGATAGTAACCGTTTAAAGTGAAGTAGATTCGAGAATGCTGTCGATACAGGCCATTCTACGCGGTATTTAAACTAGGTGAAGAATAGGAGATAGTTCTGAAACACATAATCAGTATCAGCATGTAATAAAACATTGAGATTTCAAGGAACGAGCGGATGTTTGGGATAAGTATTTCATCGAGTTTAAAATTATGCTTACGCTAGTTCAATGGCGACGTCTCGTGACGCGCAAGGTAAAGCCCTGCATGTGCACGCTGACGTTTTAAGTAGCGACCACGGCCCCGACCCGCGCCACTACACGAAATCTAAGTCCCCGTAATACATCCGTAATACACCATGCGGACCCCACACCTACACGCAATAACACGACACATCATCTACCAGAGGAGAGAGGCTCAGAGAGCGAAGGCTGTGGGTTTCGGCGTGTGTCGAGAGTCTCGGTAGTCGAATATCCGGGCGGGTGTTAGTTACATGTTACATATGTCAGACAGGAGGTTCATGAGGGCTCATGCTCGAGTGCGGAAGTTTCAAGGAAATTTTGCCAGGGGGCTTTGGTGGAGTCATAGGAGCCGGTCACCGGCCACCCGAACTGGTGGCGCCAATCCAAGACTCCAGCCCCCACTGTAGCTATCCAAGCGACACTTTGGGTAGACCCTGCTGGATCCTGTCCGAGATGTCTTGGTTTCTGGGGGTGAAATTGTCTAACAATTTGCAATGTGAAGTAAAATAGGTGAACCTTAGATACTGGTTAAATAGTCCAGTTTAGTCTGGTTGGGGCTTTGCGGATTCATGTCTTCTACTCTCTTCGCACTCAGTGTCGCCATCGATGACACCATTGTCTCCCCATACGCTCCCGATGAGTACGAGAGAGCCGCATACTATAACGGAATCACGGGCTATGGGGACGGTGACCCGGAACTCGTTTACCGCTCAGATTTCCTGACCACGCCCTTCCCCAAGCCTGAGGGCAGATTCGGCTACATCCCTGTCAAGTCTGCTTATGGGGTCTTCGACACCCCGCTCAATAACGTCTGGGATGCTGTTGGTCCCCAGATCAAGGACCTGATCAAGTCTCGAGGGGTCAACTGGTCATCCATCGATCCTGCCCGCTTCTTCACCCACTCACCGGAGGAAGATCAGAGTACTACGAAGGATGGGACCCTCGGTCCCGTCGTCATCTGGGTCGGGGTCATCCCTGGCTCTACCTCTGCTGATACGGCCCACGAGGTCTCCCAGGAGATCCTTGCGCTTCTCCTGAGGAGTGGAGTCAGGGATGCTGTTCTGGAATGGCGTGAGGCTGTCCCAGCGAGGCTGTCAGGTCCGCCGCTTCTGCCCCACGTCGACAGCTACAATGCCACCCACCACGTCCGCCGATTCCTCACTCCTCTCCTCGGCATTCCCCTTGCTACCGAGGGGATGGAGGAGGAGGGTAATCTCACCCTCTGGTTTCATGAGAATCAAGACGAGGACGGCAACCCGAGCGACAAGGTGTACGGTGTGAGCAGTTGCCACGTCCTTCGGAGGGATACCACCGTCGAGTACGAGTGCAAGGGCGATGCACATGGGGACCATGTTCGGGTTTGTGGCGTGCGCCGATTCCGGCGGGGCCTCGACGAGATCAAGAAGGCTATCCGTGGCCGAGGCATTGATGCCGAAGTTTGCGCCGTGAGGATCGACAGATTGCGGGCGGAGGAGAGGCAGGACCAGAGAGCGATCTGTGCGGGTCAACGTGGCTTGGAAAAGGCGAACAGGTCTGTCGCTAGTCTCAAGGCCCTGTGCGAGGAAGTCACGAAATCCTGGTCCAACATTACAGACCGCAACATCGGTCACGTTGAATATGCCGCACCCATCACCGTCGACGTCGAAGGTGGAACATGGTACACCGCGGATTGGGCTGCGTTCTTGGCCACTGGGCCGAAGGTCAGGGGGGGATTCGAGGGCAATGTCATAGACCTCGGTGCGTTTGACCCACCTTCCTCATATTTATCTTGTCTAACGAAGACAACCTTATTCAGGATCCATTGAACGCTTCATTATAGAGTTTAGCCCGCTGTTCCGTTCTCTGGGTGACGATCGATCCACATGCAAGTTCCCGGCGGACGGAAAGCTCAGGATCGTGGGTTGCGTCACGAAAGAGGAGCTCGCCAACCCCGAGGAGTTTGACACTGAAGGCCGGCGCCGCTATGTCGTCGGCAAAGACGGCAACACTACTGACCTCACTGTCGGGCGTTACGCTGGTCTGGTGTCGTTCGTTCGCAACCGAGTCGGCATCGAGTCTGTTGAACTCGGGATTTACAACTCGGGACTCAAGCGTGTCGAAGCCTTCAGCGCCAAGGGAGATTCGGGCTCCCTGGTCTGGCACTTGGAGAGGAATGAGAATGCTCGGATCGTTGGCCAACTCCACTCTGGGAGTAACAGAGGCGGCACGACCAGGAACCACATCTCTTACCTCACCCCTGGCTGGTATCTCCTGGACCAGATCAGGAAGAGGTTCAAGCATGCCGATTTCTACCGCACCGCTTGGTGAATGTGAGCATGGCACCGCCGGCGTTCTGTTCCCCATCACCACTTACTTGCTTCCCCACGTGTAAAATAATCTTTACATCAGCTCCATACTTGTTGCCGCGCTATGTGAATGGACATTATGCTGTTGCTGTTGAGTTAATTCATGTGTGATCGGTAGGCTGAAGTTCCAAGTTCTTCATTTGGTCATTCCAGATCCGGATGAGCCTGCTGTTAACCGGCCCATTAGGCGTTTGTCATGATGCCATCAATTTGTCCTGTTGATCGATATCGCCAACTCACCTCGGAATCTTCATGAATGACCACTTGCTCACCGCACACCTTTTACATTTCTCGCCCTTCAAGCTACTCCACCATTCTTCCCTCACTCAAAAAGAGGAGTGTATGTATGGTGATTTAATCTATACCTCCGATGTATTTCTGGAAGAGCATGAGAAGGTCCAACGACATGGTGCTCTGTCTCCTGATGGCCCTGGTTGCAAACGAGAAAAGGTTGTCGCCGCGGATAAACCCACCCGCCCATTGGTGTGTTCCGGGTGCGCTCGTATCCTTGTGTACCAGCCAGCGCTAACGCTTGGCTTCTCCCAAACTTAGAGCTCCGTCGTCTGTCTTCAAGCGCACGTAGCCGTCGGAGATGGATCTACGACTCTCGCACAGGTATTGACAGAGTAGTAGGCATTAATTCACAATGTACCTGCGACTCGATTGTTCGGGCACTGATAGCACCCCAAGATACCTACCAAGCCAGCGGCACACTGTGGGAAATTGGTGAGAAGGTTTTTCGGAATATTCAATCCCACAGGCGCGTATCGCACCGTCTACCCGTTATTAAAATGCCTGGCCGTCAAGAGACGCTCACAAACCCTACCTTGATGGGAGAAATGTTCGAGCGTAGCGGGAGTCGGTAAGTCATCATCATCAGGGGTGGGTCAACGCCATGGACCCCCTGCATGTGCATGTAATTGGGCTCGACAACATCACCAAGTACCCATCACAGGCCTCAATGTCAGCTACCTGGATATGGATACTATTCGAATAACATTGATGAGGGATTATGTCAAGAACATCGGATTCTCGGGACTAAGTATCCACAATCTTGTACTCAAGCTAAATATGATGTTACCACGGCAGAACGTGGATGCGGCAGGAACACCTACCACTTGATCAACATCCATACCAAGCATCCCACTCAAGGGAGAGTGACTACCACCTAAGAATCAATTGTTAGGTATTACCAGCGCGGGCGGACGTTCTAGCGCACCTGGACCCAGCCTCCTGCTGCACCGACAGGCTCATCGGAGCCGCCCGCGGCCATCAACCCATTGTCATCAACAAGTTGATAAATCTCGCCCTACTGGCTATCGGCCTGGAAGGGACAGAAAGAAGATCAATCATCGGCAAGGGATTAAAAGATTCGTGGCCACGCACACCAAATATAATGGTATCGGGGGTGGCAGTGCTCGGGGCACACTTCTCCGCGACAAAGTTCACCTTCCGAATGTGGGTCAGATATCTGTAGGCCGCCCAATAGTGCATTCGCTACATACGGATTTCATGTTATGCATCTATTAACTCACCCCGTAAGTAACCATCGAAGCTCCAGCCACTGAGGATAGTGCATACCCAGAATGCAAATGAATTTGGAGCCGAGCTGCGCCCCGGGAGATCATGCTGGATCAAGATCAGATATCAGAAGTTGGGAAGCATAGGTCAATCCTACCCCTGTATTCTTGATGTCGAGGGGATATACCGTCTTCTTCGTGAACTTGAACGCGGGGACTGCATCGGATGGTCCCCGAACATCAATCTGAAAGTGATCTTAATCCACGTCCGGAGTGCGAATCTCTGGGAGCTCACTTAGTAACTGGGAACGCTTCCCTGTTAACACGTCGCGGGTGGATTGAACGCCTCCGGGTTGGTGGGGATTCTGCCAACTCAATTCACATGAATCTCCAGTGGACATGCAGGTCTCCCATTGTGTCTGAAATCTAAACGTAAGCGCTTCGGCATAGATCATTTGGATGAACACACGAACCCCCATGTGTACGTCCCGAAGACCTGGGAGCAATTCACTATTCACATCGTCAGTGATACACAATCTCGTTCAAGAATGGGGTATCATACTGTGACTGTTCACCGCGTTCCGCCCAGCGAACGCACATTGTGCCGAGTCAGCCTTGCTTGCCATGCTGCCGTATGGTGCCGTTTTGGGGCCCCGTCTAACGGTACGGACTTACCCGTACTTGTGAGGATTGGGCGGGTAGCCGCGGGTTGGTTCACATCGGCCGGGCACCAGGAGTGTTACATTAGGAGCAGTTACAGGCCGACAACTAATTCAAGGCTTGTCCATTTTGAGTGGAAACATCGTTGTTGCGGACAATGTTGACAATCTCAGCGGCGGGAGACTGCCGGGGAATTTAAAGCAACTGGTGTGACGAAGAAACAAACGCTTCGGTCACGTCAGCCGCTGTGACACGCCCCCACTGGCACTCTCTGCCGGACCCTAAACCCGCGCCGCTGAAGCGGAGTTTGAAATATGAATTTTGACGGTTTGGGCGCAAGTCTGCATGTCATAGAATGCCTTCCCCAGCCTCAAACTTCCCTAGCACTCTTGTAACATTATAGTATTGCCATCCTAACTCTAGCTGAACCCTAACCGAACCCTAACAGCTAACCAAAATCTAACCGAACCCTAACCGCTAACTGCTAACCAGACCCTAACCAGCTAAGTTTGTCGTTTTAAACGCCGCTTTCAGCGGCGTGGGTTTAAAGTTCCTCTCTGCCTGCCTATACCACCACGCTCACCGCCGTGTACCCACTCGCTATCTCCATCAACATGTTGCACAACTGACCGCGGCCTACCATTACCCTTATACGAATTTTTTTTCCTAACACTCTTACGCAAACATTTTTGATTTGAGGTCGGGGTAGCGTAGGCGAGAACTCCACGGCAGACTTTGAACTTTGAACTTTTGCCGTTTGATGGGCGGATGTTGCAGTATGATGTAACATCCGACGGCCATTACTGCGCGCCGCTCTGAAGAGCCTGGAGTCAAGGAGTACTTCCCACATGCCTCGTTGACTCCCTAGTATGATGCATATGCTCATCCGCATCAGCAAGATCACACATAGCTAGGGTAGCTACAACAGGCTAGAGGTACTAGAGACTGCTGGGTAAGATAGTTCTAGCGACACCCCAGAGTTCTGGCACTCATAGTCCTCAAAATTTTCTCTGGCATGGGATTTATTCTTCTAGCTATCCTAGAACTAACACCCTAGCCCACCCACTGAATTCGAACATGATACTGTTTTTATTAACACATTGAGATCGAGCCGATTCTAATTATGATACCAGTGTACCACTTGATAAGGGAGAGGTGGGTGGTGAATGAGTGAAATTTTGATACGAATACGATGTTGGCTCACCTGTACCACACTCGCCATCTATGCGCCACGGTTGATCATGTCAGCCCTGCCCCGATGGTCTACACTAACATACTGATTACCAAGGAGCTTGCTCAGCAAATGTGCTGCGAGACAGCAGTGTGTCGGGTGTCCAACAGCGGAGGAAGGGGACTAGAGTTGAATGCCATTTGGGAGGCTCTTGGAACGATATTGTGCGAGCTGATGCCTGGCCGAGGCACCCCGAACCATCCAACGACAACGACCGGGATGAGAGCCGACTTGGAAGAAATTTTGAAGTTGAGCGAAATACAATTGGTTCGGGCGGAATTTGAACGATCACATGACGGACCTCCTGTACGGCCAGTCCGGGCCACGTCACCGTCGTCGTCAGCAAGTTTCATTCCCCCCACAACGGTTGCCCCCATGAAAAATTTCGTCAACACTTCTCTTCTGTTCCGCCCAAGTTCCACACAACGAAACTCAAAGCCGGTTTGTGCAAGCATAATGGGCCACTTGTCATTTATCTATCCACGTCAGGTATCGCGAAGCTGCTCATCTTCCACCTCATCGATACTGTCACGAAGTGGCTCATGAGCAACCAAGCAATGGTACTTTCTCCCCGTGAAATACCACAAACATATTGCTGACCACACCTAGGTGCCGATGCAAACACTCTCGTCCATCTTCTCCCAGGACTCCGCCTCTACACTACTCACATGCAGGGATTCCTCTCCCTCTTTCCGGATCTTGGATATGCGGTAGGCTACAAGGTCGAGCAGCATGTTTATAAGTTCGATGCAAGAGCACAACAGTGATGCAAGCGATCGTTAGGTACATCTTCCCTGTCCTCGTATTGGATGCCTCTGATGACGACTCAGGCCGCCATTGAGCTCGCACCCACCCTGCGCCCACAGAGGTGCACACCCAGGAAGATCATGCACGCGCGTGACTCGCTCAAGGTCACTCCGCCTCCAACCCTGTAAAAAAAAAAAAAACAGAAACCCTAGGTCCGTATCCCACTTGACGCCCTCAATCAAATGCTAAGTGAACCCAGAGGCCTTCTGTAAGCGCGGCGTCATCCGCATCTTCTTCAAAGACAATACCATGTCTAGGGCTGGACAATCGCACGCACCAATGGCGTGAGGTATCGTTGCTTTTAATTTGAACCATTCTTCCATTGCTGAATCGACCTGTGTTCTAGCTATTCGAGTTGTTTTTGATGACTGGTGATGATTTCATCTCTTTTCGAGCTGAGGGTCTTGGTATTATGAGCCATTGTATTAAATAGAATTGCAATGAAAACTAGATTCGTGGTTTCAAATGACTAGAATCGAGGCACTATCTAGATAATCTAGGCAGATAAGTTTTCTAGGTGATGAGCTGAAATCGGGCAAGTTTTTCTGGGACTAGGCAGGTGATTTAGGAAGATAGAATATCTAGAATCTGTTAGAACACCTAACTCTAGCAATTCTAGAGGGATGTGATCTTGCTGATGCGCTGTCACCCAGAATGTCGAGATACAGTAGTTACTTGCATGGGTTGTACGAAGCGTAAGGTTTCCGTAGCAGAGTTCGATCTAAATAGGGATGGGAAGGACGCGATAACCAACAATCCACGTACCGCGTGAATTCAACGCTTCAGGGGTGACTTGGGGATTGCAAACGTGCCTCTATTAACGTATGATAACCGTGCCCCATTGGTCGCGGAGAGCCCAAGACGTCAAACGCATTTGACCCTACCTTCCGAAGTCTTGAAACTCCTTTGGTGTGAATAGGGTCGAATATGGATATACCACGGGTATGAAAGATGCATACCATATCCGCGATGGGTACAGCACCACACCGATTAATTGCAGGCCTCTCGCATCATACTCCCCCCCATATGGCCTCAAAACATCATTGCGCACGTCAAATGACGCGGCGAACAATATTCCGAGGGTGTAGAGGGGCCGTCCGAGTGCCCGAAACGAGCTATTCCATCGCTCTTGCAAAAAAGGAGGATGATAGGCGTTACACGTATATGCGGACCTACATTATATATTCTCTCGTTTGCGGCAGGGCGAGGGAATACTTATGGATAAACCCTGGGGTAGGTGAAGATTCCTTTGATGGCAAGGGATGGCGAAAGACAACGGGATGAGCGACGACGTGCATCTCAGCCTTCGTTTAGTTATTTGTATCTGCAAGCCGCCGTTCGTGAATCGTGATTGTTTGTAGTCCGTCCAGCGGGCATCGCTGTTGTCTGCCATGTCCCGTGGGTATAATGTGCATCGTCGCGGGCTGCCTGGGATGAAGGTGGGTGCGGGAGAGGGACGCGGGTGTGGACAGGGGTGCAGTGTGGACGAGCACTTGCATATGGCGGCCACCATGACGGCTCATCGATGCACCAGTAGAACTCGGACCGGGATCATGCGAACGTTAGTCAGCAAACGCCAAACATCGAAAGATGAGAAATCAAAAATCCTGCTGTGGAGTTCTCGCCAACGTCAGTCGGGGGGACAACAATGCTGGCCCCGTGGCGCAATTCTTACACAAACAAGATTGACCAGTGGCCACACAATTCCTTAGTCTCATAGCCAGCAACACCCTTGCGGACGAGCAATCCACCAAAGCTTGCATCTCCTTCCTGTGGAATGCACCCGCACGTTTCGCACCGTCTTACCTCTCTACCACTGATTTGCACACCCTCACATCCGCATATGATACCGAGGTCCGCAAAACTGTTCTCACCTCCTGTAATCACGCTCCCGCCGAACTTGAGGGACAAGAAGTCGAAGATATTCCGACTGGCTCTGAGCCAGCGTTATTGTCGGCCACCACCGGCGGAGATGCCACTATCTTTGCTCTCTTTGGGGGGCAGGGGACAAATGAGGTTTATTTCGATGAGCTTCAACCCCTCTATGACATTTACAGGCCCTACGTTGCACCGCTCATCACCATTGTCACGCGTGATGCCCTCATCCCACTTGCATCAGAACGGACACGGCACCCTACCATAGCTTCAGTTTGGATGTTATTTCTGTTGAGATACCAGCTTATCTACAGTATTTGACTTAGGATTAATTTCCGCTTTATGATTACATAAGCGCGTCCAGTCTTTTACATTCGTAGATTGTCTCTCATCAATATCACTACTCATTATACACATCTAATAATATCTATTTAATCTCCCATCTACTTCATCCACTGCCAATAGGTTATGGGCCCTGGGCAACCTACAATGTCGAATCTCGAAGTCCCGAATCTTGAAGACTATGGTTCGAATTGGGTCACCTATAAGGAAAGGGTAATAAGACTCTGACTCACCAAGGACTCGAACGACACCTGTACGGAACCGCGCCGAAGCCAGAGGAGCTTCGCGAGGTAGATGGGAATGGTTCACTGAAGAAGAACCTACGAAACCGCTCAACAGAAAAGAAATCAAAGAGCATGATGCGAAAATCGACATTTTCGTGCAACAGGAGGCAACGGCTCGCGAGTTATCTACCAAACAGTCAGCCAATACACTTTCCTTCGAATATACAAGGAAAAGACCTCGCAAACTCTGGATAAAACTCATCAGCCTTTCGAGGATGAAGAAACCTTTGCGGCCACCTTGCGATCCATCCGAATGCATGCCGAAAAACGCGTCGAAAACGCGATGGTAATTGCTGAGAAAGGAGGGGAAGAATCCGAGGAGAAGCTGAAGGAAAAGAGTGAGGAATCGCGCTCGAGCGCGGGGCATGCTCGCGACGCCGAATGCTATAGGAGAGGAGGAGAAGGAAATGGTCAGGAACCACAGGAAGAGAAGACGACGAGCACGAACGCTGCCACCTCGAGTGATACCAGCCAAGACGTAGCTCGCGCGAAGACCTCATACCCCCGTGAAGAAACCCCTGCCCAATCCACTCCAGGACCCTCGCCGCGCACCGTCGATCGAATCCCCGAGAGTCGAAACTCATGTTGCGTCAATCTCGCTAATAAACCCTGGAAATCCGTCTTGAAGCGTCGAATGCATGCGAAGCGTCGACGAAAAACGCGAATCCTCGGAAATCACAGCAGATAAAGAAGACGAACCAAATTATATTGAAAACAAAGTCATATAATACAGGATGAATATCCTAAACCCCGAAAAACCGAATTGGAAATGGCTGAAGGCCGTCATACGAATTTTGATGACAATTCCGCGAGCTATATATCTGTGGGACAAAAGAGCGATCAGAAGCGGCTACAACGGATGCTTACCATGGTAGGAACGACCTCCCAGCATCCCGAACCGTCCAGATCGAGGGGAAGAATGCGCCCCACATCTCCAGCCCCAGCCGAAGCATCGACAATAAAGTGGTTGAGTTATCGCGCGCTAATAGGCAGTTTTGAAGGCCTCGAGAACCGCTCTCGAACGGTCCAACAATCGACCAAAACCGCCGGAAAATGGCTGCGGAACGGACGCACCTTTGTCCAAGCCACTCAGCCAGGCCACCAAGATCCGTTCGGACGAACCACCGGACATGAATAGACGCGATCGGAAGCCCTTAGGAACCGCTATCGAACGGTCTAGCGATCAGGGAAAACCGCCGGAAAACGATTGCGGAACGGACGCACCTTCGTCCAGACCACCCAGGCAAAAGACCGAAATCCGTTCGGACGAATCTCCGGACGTGAATAGGCGCGAATTAAAGCCCTATAGGACCGCTCCCCAACGCGCCGACAATCAGCCAAAACGGATAAAAAATGGTCGTGCAACGGACACACCTTCGTCCAAGCACAAATTCACCATATCCAAAAGTCCACCAATATTCCCCAGCTCAAAGGATCATCGAAGCGACATCCCAAGCGACCTAGAATCGCATATCCGTCGCGATTTCCGTGCCAGAAGACTCCCAGGAATCTGTAGTCAGCCTATCCAGCAAGACTCACCTATCTTGGAGACCAGGATGGCAGGAATCGATTATCGGGATCCCAGAAGCATATCTGGGGAAGATAGAGGGTTAGTAACCAATATAGGAGGACCAACTCACCTATCCAATATGGTCAACGATGTTGAACCTCGAGGAAGCGTCCAACAGGAACCAACCATCGCTCGGTCAGCAGTCAAACGTCCAAATCGGGACATTTCGACTTCGAAAATCATTCACACTCGTTTTGCTCATATCAAGATGATCCAGCAATACATTCTTTTACTATATCAGGTATATTCTACCTACTTACAATCTCAAATACCTCCATTTCACTTGAGGGGAAGTGTTGAGATACCAGCTTATCTACAGTATTTGACTTAGGATTAATTTCCGCTTTATGATTACATAAGCGCGTCCAGTCTTTTACATTCGTAGATTGTCTCTCATTAACAACAATATCACTACTCAATATACACATCTAATAATATCTATTTAATCTCCCATCTACTTCATCCACTGCCAATAATTTCGTGGCTCTCTGGAGCGTCTCCCCGTCCGCCAACGACCTACCTGGCCTCTATCCCTATCTTATTCCCACCCATCGGATTAACCCAACTTGTGTGATATTTTGTGGTCTTCACTAGAAACGATCCCGAAGATCTTTGTGAACTGGTGGCGGGAGCTGCTGGTCACCCGGCGGGCCTTGTGTTTGCAGTTGCGATCACGTCTTCCTCAGCATTCGAGGATTATGCGGAGAGTACCTTAGAGGCCCTCCGACGGCTTTTCTTCCCCGAACTGCGCAGCCAGCAGGTTTTGCCCGCCGTTATCCTTGAGCTAAACAACCGGCGCGTCAGCCACAATTCTCCCCTGGCATTCCCCATCCCTCCACCATTCCAGACTGCCCTTCGCCACTGCGCACATAACGCTCTAGATTTTGTAACTTGTTCTTCTGATTATAGATCTACATGGGCATAATAACACGGATGGAATCTATATTAAATGTTGCTTCATTTCAATCAATCCAATCAGTCAGGATTCATTATCACATCTATTATATCCACCAGATATCAAAATATCATTTGTGCAATCCCGTGGCCTGTGGCTTGGAGCTCGCTATCCTTGCTAAGGATGACAGGTTGATAATTGGTCGGATTTCACGGCTGACCCCAAGCTGAGCCCGAAGTTGAGGCAGAGTTGAGACCCAACTTCGTCTCTAAGTACTGTGAAACCCCTATTGGCAGTGGAAGAAGCAGATGGGAGGATTAAATAGATATTATTAG